>NDGM011093737.1:0-14025 GCA_002564305.1 Octomys mimax
CCTTCCTTCATTTTGAGTGTCGGGTATTTGTCCCAGCATCGAGAGAAGAGTAACTAAGACAGACAGCCAGGACAGACGCTCTGAAATTCAATTTTACGGAGTTATTCATAAATTTCAGAACTCATCTTCAAGGTGTATCCAAGAAAATTTGATTCCAGTCACATAAGAAATGTTTTTAAGTATGGTAGTATGGTCTGTTCGGACACCTCAGTGAGTGAAGACAAGGAAATAAGTCACTTATTGCTGCCAGATTTGGTAATAAAAATGCAGTTTCACATGATAACCTTAATTCTAGTGAATTTTCTCTGTTAGTTATCTTCATTCTGTGAGTACAGAATAATATTTATACAATGATGTTTAAATACCTATTTTTTAGAAAGTCTGTGTAGGGCTGGCTGGATAGCTCAGCAAATTAAATAGCTTAGGCAGACTCAGGAACTGGGGTTCGATCCCTGACCTACTGTGCCAGCCAGCCCCAGCCCCAGGGCAGTTAAGACATCGACTGAGACTAGAGGTGGTGGCACACACCTGTAATCCCAGCACTTGGGAGGCTGAAAACAGGAGGATCGCTACAAGTCCGAACTGTGTAATGAGACCCTGGGGATCCTGTACTAAATATAGAAAAATTAATGAAAGTCCATGTAGCTCCCCAATGCTTTATTTAAATTTCCTTATTTCTAAGAAATATAGCAATTTTATTTAATTGACATTAATTAGTAAATTCTTTTACTGGTTTTGATTACTTCTATATGACACTTTAAACACATGAAATCTCTGCACTAGAAAATGAATTAAAATTGATCAGCTATAATTTTTTAAGTTTAGTGTATGAGAAAATTGATCTATAACATTAAAGAAACTTCATTAGATTAAGCCATAAATTCAGATCTCCTTTTCATTAAAAATCTTGATCTAGAATCAAAAATATTCAGTGATCCTCATTTTTTTTTCATTTCTTCTACTCCATTAGTCTAACCTATTTTCTTATTTGTTCAGAAACTGGTATTTAGTATCAAAGTCATATTTGATGTCAACAAGATGCCACAACTACAAAATAATTATGCACATTGCAGTCTCAAGGCAAACAGTCAAATGGAACCCAAGTCATTAAAAAAGTAATTCAAATTACCCCAAAAAGCAACTGAGTTTTTAAAACATCTTTATACATCCAGCCAACAAATTAAAATGGTTAACAAGAAAAAAATACAAATTCAGAGGTCTGGTACTCATGTTTAAAAAGGCAACTGCTTAAGCATTTCTATCAATCCGAACATCAGTCTCTTGGCTGCTCAGCTTCACACCGTGGGTCATCTGACAGGCTCTCTGAGCCACCTCTGCCGACTCAAATTCTCTTAAAGCACCAATAATCCTGACATATATCACAGATCTGATTTCTCAAAGTCTAAATAAAAATATGCTTATTTTTATTTGTGTTTCTTGAGTTTAGAAATCTGCTACAAATCATTCAATATTAAACAAACCTCAACTTTTCCCAAAAAATTTTAAATATTTTCCTTCAAAAGAGTCTGTGAACATCTTGATGGCAAGAAGCATATAGTATTTAATTTGATTATCCATTTCTACACAGCATCTGGCTTTATAGATATTACATGATCTAAACGCTGAGTGAATTCTTTTTTCTTCTCGTTGGTGTGGATAACATTTTCTCTTCATTATAAAGGGTGGCTAAATAGAAAGACATTTTCTAAAACAGATATGTGATAGTAAGCCATGTAGGTAATACATCGTACACGTATCTTAAAATAAGCCTCAGGCATTCTCCCACACTTTTCTCACCATTATCTCCATCTGTAATAATAAAACATATCTTCTGATTACAGTCATTTCTGTTATCTCAAGTCTGAATCTAATTTATTTGCTATTCAACCTTACTTTTCCTGTTACAAGATTTGTTTTTCCTGTAATGCAATCCAAGTTTTTGATTTAAAGGTAGAAAACATTTTTTTCCAGAGAAGTGATATTTTAAACTGAAAGGAAATAACTTCAAAGTATTTTGGGAGCATTTCACAAAAAATACCAAGCAAATTTTAATTTGAATCCAACAACACTTACTCAAATACGTTTTGGAGTAGGTGAGCACCATGGGTCACACAGAATTGTACACTGCGTCACAAAGTAGAAAACTTAAAAATGCTTTTCTAAAAATAATTTTGAAATACTTACATGCAGACAGAAAAATTTTCTTAGGAAGCTTGTGGATTTCTAAAGTTGCATTGAATTTCTAAAGCCATGAAGTATGATACTTCTCCTGTGACACCATCATTAAAATTTAAAAAGCTAATTTAGAAACCACAAAATCATCAGTAGATTTTCTTAGATACTTGTTCTCTGGATACTATCATTTACTGGTTTACTTATTAGCAAAAACCTAAGTTTAATTTGTTATAAGCACATACATGCTAACACTACATACATGGTAATAAATCATGCAATTTCTCCACTTACATTTTACCCAGAGGGCAATTTCTCAACTTCCACTTTCCCCCAACAGTTATATTGTTATTCCTTATCTTTTTACAATACAACACAGTTACAGGCTTCTATCCTCTAGTGAAATAATTATAGTAGGGAACAGATACAGAATAATCTGAAATTTGAGCCTTGATGACTGCATTAGAAGAAATTCTGTTATTGTTGTTTTTTAAATAAGATTGATTAAGTTGATTTGAAAAAAGTTAAATTAGGTATCATTAAAGGCATTAGAAACACAAGTGAATATCCTAATTCAGACATTAGAATAGCCAGGGTACTGTGTGATTTTTTAATCCTCAAGAGAAAGACTAATTTCATTCCTAGACTTATGCTGGGCAGGCAAGCAGGTAACATATTCATTTCATATTTTAGAAAACAATGAACTTTACTCATTGTTTTCTCCATATTTCTAAGTACAATAATGAGAAAGAAAGCAGTTTTAAAACACTTGAGGAAAAAATAGCTTTTTTTCACAAACCTCTTCAACCCTTGAAAAGCTTTCTGTGCTCTTTTAAATTTCTTTGTCGTCATGGTTCTTAGGCACTTGGAAAGTGTTGTTGTATTTTTTTTTTTTTACATTAATGCAGCACTGCATTTGTTTATCCTGATACATTGTTAAATCACATTAGGGAATCAAATCTAAAATATTAGCAAGAAAAGAGTTTTTGTTTTCTTTCTTTCTTTTTTTTTTTCATCTTGAATTACTAAGTGAACTACCCTCCCTATGTTCCCTAGAGAGAGTACGGTTGAACTTTTACCTTAAAACACTGCTCTAAAACCTCAGCATACTCACTTAAAATAACTCTGAATTAGGAAAATAGCCGAAGGCACAAGAAAGTACTTTGCAGACTTAGAGAATTAATCTTATTTAGGAAAAAAAGACAAATGAACTAAAAACGAACTAACGTGTAAACCCATATGAGTTGTGCTTTTATGAGAAGTCTCCCTTTTGTGTTACTTACATTTGAAAAACACCAAATAGCTCATACTCACCCTTTTCTTTCTTTTCTCTCCCTTTTTTCCTGATTTACTGGGTTCAAAGTGATACATTCTGTTCTATTACTATTCACTTCTTTTTTCATTTGACTTCAAATATTTCCCCGTGCTGTTCTTATTCCATACCCTTTGAGACCAGAGAGTCACTTTCTATTCTTAAATTTACTATAAATCCTTTCACCAGAGAGTTTTCTGTTAAAATGATGTTGAGATACAACTACTTGAAAATCCCTGTAGAATGCAAGTCTATTTATGCCCTCCATGCAAGCTTATGCTTTTTAATCTGGCATATTTTCTAGATATATAAATTTCATATTTATATAGTAAGACAACAAACCACGAGAAAACAATGTTGAATTCCTGAATCATATTATTACAAATGTAAGAACTATGTATACCTTCACACTAAGGTCAAATGCTCCTCTTAATTCAACCGGTTGTTACTCAGAAAGGGGACTCTTCAGAGCAAAACACTGTTTCCTTTTTCGAGCTTAAGTAACCCATCCCATTTGGAAATCTAAGGGCAACACACACCTTGAAAAATCAAACACTGATATTATTCTTCACCTGTAAAAATGCTACCTTACAGTAGAACACTATAAAGTACTGAAGGTGAAGTAGCTATAAGAGTAATAAAATAGGCCACAAAAGAGATAAGTCAGCACCTTAACAAACCACCCATTCAGCGCCTGTGGAAGTGCAGATATCTGCAATAACAGTAACCCTGAAGCAATGCCCTGTGCTCGCGGCTCACCTTGTGCCCTTTCAGGTCCTTTTGCCAGTGCAGTCTAAACATTTCATAGAGAATTCAGCAACTTGGCCATTCTTAAATTTGAACTTGTTCCTCAGTCTGTGTAGCATGATGAAATCTAGAGCCCTTCTGCTCAGTCTCACCAAGGCCAGGAACCTTGCCTCTGTCCAGCGTGTTTCCATGGTCTGTATGTACCTGCCCATCACTGAATACCTTTCTGAGGAGAATCCATTTGACACGTGCAGTGTTACAGTGTTTGTATTTCAGTAACTGCCCTTTACCTTACAGCTTAATGCTATGCCTCAGCCCATGGATCATTCACTCTATTTAATCATAAAGACATTGTATCCTCCTACAACATTGTAAAAAGCAAAGAAAGAAGAGAAAAGAAAATAAGAGAAGAGAAGAGAAGAGAAGAGAAGAGAAAAGAAAAGAAAAGAAAAGAAAAGAAAAGAAAAGAAAAGAAAAGAAAAGAAAAGAAAAAGAAAAGAGGTCAACCAGTGCTGCATTTCAGTAGGACCCCTCCTGAGAGCACTCAGCTCCCGCGGGCCTGAGAAGCTGTTTTTCTCCCCCACTCCCTGCTTCACTCCCCTCCTGCCCCGCTGCGGCTCGCTTCCACCAAGTGGTTTCTCTTGGAGCCAACTGACCTGCTACTGAAACCCCTAGAATTCCAAATCCAAATAAACCTTTTTCCCCTTTAAATTACAGACGTCAGGCATTTTGTTCCAGTGATGGAAAAGTTGGCCTTTCTTACTGAACTTTCAAACATACTTATTCTCAAAATACTTTGACTTCTAGAAAATATAAACAAACGTATCTTCTCAGGTAGACAAATTTCTTTAAGTACGGTGAAACCTTGCTATGCTACAAAAGCTTTTGAAATTAAAAATTAAGTATTACAGTTTAGAAAAAAGTTGAA
Source organism: Octomys mimax (assembly GCA_002564305.1). Classification (NCBI taxonomy): domain Eukaryota; kingdom Metazoa; phylum Chordata; class Mammalia; order Rodentia; family Octodontidae; genus Octomys; species Octomys mimax. Next base: position 5,160 of record NDGM011093737.1, read on the forward strand.
AATTAAATATATTGGTCACCATTTTAATGAGGTCAATATGTCATTCTTATTAAGTTAGTAGATAATTTTGTTAGACTTTAACTGCATTTAAAAATCTGTATTCTAAAGAAATTGTCGTGACTCCTACAAGAAACATTTTTCTATTTTTAATACTTTAAACTCTTTGAAATATAATATTTGGATAGTTAAAGTGAAAAGAATTTTTAAAAATTTGTAAATATTATCAAAATAATAAAATATTGCTATTTTCCACTTTACATCTGAATGCACAGAAGCTGAAAGTAAAAACATGTCAATCAGCTTAAATTAAATATTCAGAGGAAGAGTGGACAAAGTTGTTCGATGGTTACTCATTATAAAAGAGATGTCTGGCCAAATAGCTCAACGGATTAAAGCACCTGCAAGCAGGCACAGAGGCCACAGGTTTAATCCCTGGGCCTGCCCTGGCGGCCCCACCCCTGAGGTGCGCTGAGGGGGCAATTGAATCGGTGTGGTGGCGTGTGCCTGTAATCTCAGCTCTTGGGAGGCTGTAAACAGGCAGATTACTAAGTCTGAGATAGTAGAGAGACCCTGAACACCCTGTAGACCCTTCATTAAAAATACAAAAAAAATATAATAGAATAAAGGAAATTTGACTATCTCATGCTTATAATGAATTAGGAACTACATGAGTGAGGTACCTCTAGTATTATTATACTTTGACAGATAAAAATCCCAGAATATAAGAGAAGTTATATAAAATGTCCATGATTACATAAATGTTGCTCAGGTTAGATAGTGCATGAAGTAACTTTTAATTGCTCCGAAAAATTCCTCAATACAATCACTTAAAGGACAAGCTTTATCTGGGCAGTGTGTGACTGCAGAGTCCACGATTGTTCAGTTTTGTTGTGTGGTCCCGCTGTGTCTGGGCTGGTAGGGAGACAGAGTCATGACAGATAGGGTGTGGCAGAGGGAGCTGCTCACCTGGGCCAACCTGGAAGTAGGGTTGGTGGGCAGGAAGATTGGGAAGGGCAGGGGCCAGCAAAAATACAACCCCTTCCCAAGGTAGCCCCACCTGTTGAAGTCTCGGCCACTTCCCAATTCTTCAACACAAGAGCTTTTGGGAGATTTTGGACCTACTTATAATAAATGCAGACTCATATTTAAAACCAAAATAACATCTCTCACATTTCAGCCACTGCATTTTTTTTTTCTGTCCTGATGTATTTTTATGAACCTTACCAAAGTGCAGCATTGAAAAGTTTTAATGTATCATCTAACAGGAACGGGATGCAAGACACTTCAGCTAGGTAGTAACTTTGAATTTTCTTGTCACTGTAGTAAGAGTAAACAGATATTGTTGAGTTGAATTTGAAACTGTATTTCATGTAAACAAAAACTACTTTTGAAGGACCATCATTTCACATAAAATTTTTATTAAATTTTGTACACTCTTGCATGTAATCTTCTAATGCAAATGTGCATTAGATATTTACAGAAAATTATAATTCTCATTTTCAGATTTTAACCATTACGAAGTTACCTGTCATTAGTGACTACCACTTTATTTATTTTTGAACACTAATTTGAATTAATTAATTAATTTGGAGGCTGGCTCAGCCCACCCTGGGGCGGAGGCTGACACAGTGTGTGGTGCTGGGGATTGAATCTCAGTCCCTGTGCTTGCCTCAGCTTGCTTAAGCGGGCACTTTAGACTGCTAGCCATTGCCTACCATTTCAGATGATGAGGACTGAAACATGCGGGACTTTTACTCAGTTAAAATACTATGCTTGTTTTACACTGTTCTTTCAGGCTTTGGTCTTCAGACAGGATTTTTGACAAAAGTCTCAGGCCACAGGCCAGAAGATTAAAGGAGTCAGATGCTCCCCCAACCTCAGCCTGCAGCTGGAATTTTAAATCTCTTACACTTTCCTGCTTAATGTATTTCCATATATTTGAAGTCTTCCATAAGGCAGTTATTATGTATTCTTATATATTTCCTATTAAATAAGTATGTACTTCTGGTTCATGCATAGAACCTTGACAATGAAAAATATTTAATTAGATCAGCTTCAAATAATTTTTCTCGTGAATGAAAGAACTTGAAGTAAAAGTGCTATAAAATAGAATGTCTAACAATTTAACAAATGTAAATAAATCTCAATTCATCTTCTAGCTTCATATTTTAAATATTTTGTTTCCTAACATGCTCCATGCTGCTTTCCATCTGTATGTTTAAGAGATAATAATGACAAAAGTTGACCTCTATGTATTTATTTTTCTTTAATGAGGAGCATGTGTGACTACTAGTGTTTGTGGCCACACATGATTGTTGGAGAAAAAAGAAAAACAGCGTTGCCAGTACGGTGCCCATGCTGCTCGTGCGCCGGCGTGGCTGCATCTGAGGCTGTGTCCTGCAGGTACAGCTACTGCTCACAAGAAGTTGTATCAGGACTTAGGCTCCCTTTTTTTCCTTTTAATGCCTGCTCCTCAGAGCAGTCTAGTATTCTCACATAGCAGCAGCGACACACTTCTCCATGTTAGGCCATCCTGCCATTTCCAGAAGTTTGAATCTAGCTAGTTTTAAAATCCTTGGTGTGACCCTATCACCTCATCTACCAATTAAATTCTCTTGGCAAAAATCCCACAAGTCAAAGCCAAGTCAGTTTCTGTCATTATCTCTGCAAAATCCTTTGATAACGTCTTGTCGTAGACAGACTAGCATGCAAAGTTCTGGCCATGGACTCTAAGCCCTAAAATGCTGTAGTGTCTAAGTAATTTCTTAATTTATTTCCTTCTAGGTTAATCACTATCCTCTTGCTAAGTGAGAATCGGTCTTCTTGCTTCTCTCTCAAGCATGCATACTGTATCTTTGAAGGATTTACACTAGCTTTTCTGTATCTCCTACTCCATGGTCTCTCCTCCCTTTCTTTTAGGTCTTTAATCAAATACTCTCTACAAAGACAGCTTCTTTCTATCCATCGTAAAATCCTGGCCTTCCTATATTTTCCTCTTACTTTTTATTTAAGTGGACTATTATGTGTCACTTTCATAACATAGTAGACATGTATGAGTTTTATTTTCAAACCTACTTTTCCAGAAACTCTCTCGGATGAGGACAATATTCCAAGTAGCTGCTTCCATGTGTGTAACTTTTCAATGATGTGTGATTATTTTGCAATATAAAGATAATGTTACTCTTCTGTATTGAGTACTTACACTAGAAAAGGTATTTTTGATCTCACACATTAGGTTTTTCATTAATGCATACTTCAAAACTGTGGTGAAGCAAGTACATTAGTCTTCATTTTACAGATGAGGAAACTAAAACCAGATCCAAAAATTCTGCCTGTTTTGTAATACGGTATAATGACACATAGGAATGTCTGCCTCACTCAGAGTCCTACAACTACAGAAGGCATCGTATTTGTATAACACAGTGGGGAAGATCTTATAGTACGCACGCAAGTAACATATTTTTGGACTGGTATCACTTTAATCAGCCAATAGATAGCATGGTCTAGACAACATTTTATTTAGTATGATGATGTGAAAGTTTGCCTCCTGAAAATTAGTCATTTTTTGAAATTTATTTCCCATTGTTGATTTAAAGAGAGCTGTATTTTGAATCCAGGTCCTTTCTTTTTGTGTGTGTGTATGTATTTGTTACAGGGTCTCACTAGGCAGATGAGACTCTTGGTGATTCTTCTGTTTTCAGCCTCCCCAGCTCTGGGATTACAGGTGTGTGCCACCACGCCTGGACTCTGTCGCTGGCTCAGTGTTCCTGGGGTGGGGGGGCACTGCAGCATTCAAGACCAGGGACCGAACCCTGGTCCCTGCACTTGCCAAAGCAGGCATTTAGTTCACTGAGCTAACTTGCCAGCCCTCCATGTTCTTTCATTCCTATGTTTGAATCTCGGTTCCAGCATTATTTTATCTTTCATTCACTTAAATTGCCATTTTCACCTCATGGTCCTGAATGACTTCAGCTTCTCACGTGGATGCCTGCAGTTGTCTTGCCATCTGGGGTAGCTGTGTCTGTGGCTCCCCTATCATACCATTTGTTTTCATCCTAGGAACACAGCCCCTTGACAGCAGGCTTTATCTAAAAGTATGTTTAGAAAATGGCAAGCATGTCAAATATTTATTCGTTTTAAAAATTTTAATATGTTCTCCTGAGGCCTGATTACAGCATATTTTAATGTTTAAAAATTGTTCAGTGCCATAAAACTAGCTTGTTTCCTAGGAATCAGATGTACTTGTCCTGCAATGCATACATCCTTCATCATTAAATTCTATATCTTTGCTAATGGATAATTTCTATAAATTGCTTCATAGGAGTTACCAGCTACAATATCACACTGCAGGTAAATTTCTAAAAATTTTTTCTGTGAGAGATTGCTCCAATCAACTATACAATGTAAGAGTTATGCTTCACAAAATAATTTTTATATGAAAACGTTGTTTCCTTTATATCTATAGCATGCATAAACATGAAGTGAATTCAACCTATTTATATACTTGCCCCCATTGTTACACTCTATTTTATTCTCCTTTACACAAAAACTGTAAGTTAATTTGCCATTCAAAAGAGAATTTTTGTTTTAGATGGCTTTCTATCTTTTTGTTTTAAGATTAATGGATTGATTGATTAATTGATTGATTTGGTACAGGGTCTTGTCACACGGCTCAGACTCATTGTCATCTTCCTGTCTCAATCTCGCCAGTACTGGGATGACAGGTACATGCCACCAGGCCCAGTTTCAGTGCCCAGCCTGGCATAGGGCTGCCGTGGCTTAAAGCACCAGGCATTCAACAGGGTTTTTGTGCTTGCCAGGCAGATACTTGGATGGCCAAGCTAACTCCGTGACCACCAAAATTTCCTTTCTTAAGGAAAGCTTAACTGAAATTTAACAGGAGACATAGAACACAATTTATATTTTTAAGTGACAGTTTAGCATGCAAGCCATTCATATTCTTCAATGTGAGTGTAATTATTATCTAAATCGTTTCAGAGGAAAATGGATTCATTTGACTACAGTGCTTCTAAGACTAGTGGGAAGCTCATCATTTTAATATCGAATCTGTAAACCCTTTCCACTAGGGATGATTAACAGCTTTCTCAAGTGTTTATTTTATTTTAAGAAGAATATGTAATTTCCTGGTGTAAGGCAGCCAGATTTCTCTCAGTTTCTCCCTCATATGTCACGTCCGTAACATGGGCTCATGTAATCTAACTTACTTCAAGGAGACTTCTAGTTTGCATGGTAAGATGATAATTGAACAAGTTTTTATACTTTAATGAGCATACATCAGTCTGTTCAATGATTCACTGTTACTTGATAAAAAAAAAAAGTCCTCAGCAATCCTGATAAGAGGCAATAACAATAAATTACTTCCAGATGGCACTTTTGCTGTACTTCATGTGTGGTCCTTACTACCCTGGGATAGTCTTCTACAGAGCAGTGATGGGCAAGGTGTGTTATGTTCTGTATTTAAAGCTGTAGTTACCTCTACTCGGGAGAACTCCCCTCAGTAGGCTGAATTAGTTAACTCTGAAAGTTCATTTGCATATTCAATTTGCATATTTATTCCAAAATCAAACAATAAGCAAAAGTAAAAATGGAAGACAATTTATGCACATAGCCTTATTTTCCAAATGCAATTTAGATGACAACCTTAAAGTATGCAGTCATTACAGATTCATAATTAGATGACTTTGTCATGAGTTTTTAGAAAACTTTTTGTCTCTTATTTTCCTAGCTTCTTAAGTAACAATAAAGCTAACCACATTTTAAATTTAAAGGACTTAAACTGAGAATCTCAGTGGTTAATATTTTAACCATAGTATATCCATTTTTGTCGTGGTGTAACTTTCTCTGGTATTTTTAAAGTGAATTCTAATCAAAAGATATACCAAAAAAAGATATAAAAAATTTGTCTAAATTTTTAATAGGATTGAATCCAATAGTCAGAGAAGATTAGATACAGAATTAAGTTTATAAAACCGCTTCCTAAGTATATCAGGGAGGAACTACTTTTAAACAATATTTTTCATCTAGATTTTGGAAAAGTGTAATTCATGTTCAAAATAAGGTACTATGAAATGATGAACTGTGGAGAAATCATTGAATTATAGCACAGCAGAAAAACATATTTTAGATATAATTTTACAATTAAGAAAATGAGGTATTTTTGCACAATGGAGTACTATTCAGCTATAAAAAAGATAAATTTCAGTCTTTAAAATTAAGACTCATTGTTATCATTATTTAGTTTGAAAACAAAGTAATTAATTACAAAGTAATCTAGAGCCTAAAATTTGTTTGATATTTTTAATTCATTTCTTATATTCTAGATTAAAGACAATAAACATCCTTTTAAATGAGAGAAAATAGAAGCAAAAATTGTATTCAAAGGTCTTATTTTGCTTACACACAAATGATCATATTGGACAAGAGAAGCTTACCAAGTTTTATATGTGTGTCCAAAAAGTACCTCCTTTCAAAAGCAAACTACCTTAAAGAAGTCTACGTAGCACCTTGCTCCAGTATTTGGAAATAGCAAATATTTACTAAACCATTGTTTTCAAAATGTCATTTAATTAGTGACAAAGTATGTGATATCCTTATTCTATAAACAAAAATCATAAGAACAAAAATATATTAACAAACCAAATGCCATGAAATCATTCCACTTTCTGAAGAATATCAATATTTGCAGAGCATTGTACATGGTGTTTTTTAAATATCTTAGTCAGAGTCTAAAATAAAAATTACAAATAAGAAATCCCTTTGAGAATAGAATTCAGCCAGGGAACTGTTTCAAGGTCGGTTTTATATTAGTTTCACTCATTTTAATGAGCCTTTGTTAGAAACCAAGCAAGAAGCAAATACTAGACTAAAGAGTTACATGCGAGATATCTTTAAAGAAAATATAACAAACCTGAACCTCTATCTCATTTCATGTGTTGATACAACAAAAGCTTAGACTAATAGCTAAGTGTGGTGGTTTTTATTAATAAAGAAAATGAGACTTCAAATTTGAATATCAGCTTAAATATGAAATTTGAAATACGCTAGAGCCACCCTCAGTTGAAAAATCCATTTCTATTTTAATTAAAAATTGGCAAGCTCTTCAATGTGTAATGTAAAAAATGGGCTGAAGACAATGTTTAAAACATGCACATGAGTTGTTGAGGAAGTATATGAATGCACACACATGCACACAGAGAAGACAATAGTGGCAAAGTGTGACGCTAATCAGTAAGGCTCGGAGGAGTCACTTTAATCCCTAGGAGGCTCAGAGGTTTTTAAAAATTTGCATTCAAGGGACAGGTTTTTCTCAGCACTTGCTAACCTGGGTCTGTCTGCTTATAACTACAAATTGTCCTTATCTTGGAAAGAACCTTTTAATATTTAACATTATTGGTCTATAGTAGCCATGTAATTTCTTCAGCCATGGGGCTTCATTTCCTTTGATGTGGATCAAGGTTCCAGCTGACATTACTACTATTCCTGCTGTCTTTGAGCCCTGAGAAAGGTTTGTCTCTCTAACACTGATATCAATGATTATTATCCAGCTCTGAGAGGCAATTTTACCCATTTGTATAATAGCAGTGTTAAAAGAGATATGATATTCTCCTCAGTGAAAAATTCTACTTTCAAATTTGATCAACATTTCATTACCTTAGTTTTTTTCTCCATGATTCAAGGCTTTTCAGTAACAAGTAGTCCTATAAGCAAAATCACTTTAAGCTCTAAATGGATCTGCAGAGTATCAAGGGTTTATATATATATATATATATATATATATATATATATATATGAGTAAGTTGCAGAAAAATAGTTTTAAAGAATAGGAATAATATATTCTCTATTACACAAATATTTCTCCCCCAGAAAAATAAATAAAACTTTAAACTCTCAAGTTTATTCAGGATAAACTGCATATGCAAATTGTAGCGATTTGATAATATCACAAGGACTCATCTTCAACTGGATTTAACATGTGGTAATAAAAATATATTTAGTTTTCACATGAATAGTCTTTTGTCTTAAAAAGAGTGCCTCAAAATTATGATACTTAGAAACTATTTGGCTACTTTTATTGCTTTATCAAGTATAAATATTTTTTTAAGTTTCCACTTCTTGAAATTGCATAAATGTCAAATCTTATTTTCCTTCTACAGAGAGTTTAATTTTTAAAAATCATTTTTTCCAGGATTTGTCCCTGGTAAGTGGTAAAAGTATAATCAACATGTCTTACATAGCACACTTTTATTAAGATATTTTTCATCCACACATGAAATGTTGAAAATGAAATGTATCAAACATACAAAGTAAAAATTGATATATTATAAAGCAAAATTAAAATTGTTTTAAACACTTTTCAAATACAATATGAAAAGCAGAATTGGATTGATGAACAGATTATTGAATTTAGAGCCATTAAAGAAAACGCACTTTTGTTCCACGTGGTCTCCATGTGAACTCTGAGAACTCTAGCAAGGCTGTGCTTTAAGAATGAAAAATTGGTTGTAATTACTTTCTTCAAATACAAAGAAACAATCCTTCAATCTTATAATCCAAATAAAACCCAGAAGAATGAAGATGCCTTGAAGTCAATCCTTCAGTTGACGAGAAATCAATGGGTGGATAAGATCGCTCTGGTAACTGTCTTGTGACTTCATTTTGAATGAGAAAATGACTGAAACATTTTGCACCATCTAATGAGGCGATCCCTATCAGGGTCACCAGTGGAGATTTGCAATAACTACTATTTGGGTGTCAAAATGAGTGACTCATTCTCCATATCACCTCAAATAGTAATAGCATAGCTAACTTTAAAATATTTATATTATTTTTATAAAAATGGAAATGG
>NDGM011093739.1:0-10259 GCA_002564305.1 Octomys mimax
TACAAAGATCACAGAAATGGCACTGCAATGCAGATTAGAAATCAGCTTGTGTGCTTCCTATTTCCAACTGCATCTACCTTTTTCTTTTTCATTTTGTATTTTTAGGGAGAGGTCTACAGGGTGTTCAGGGTCTCACTACTACATCGGACTTGTAGTGATCTGCCTGTATACAGCCNCCCACGAGCTGGGATTACAGGCATGTGCCCAGTCTCAATTGCCTTCTCAGCATGCCCTGGGGGTGGAGCTGGCACAGCAGTCCCAGGGATCGAACTTCTGGCCCCTGCACCTGCTTGTAGGTGCTTTAATCTGCTAAGCTATTTGGCTGGCCCTGCCCTGCATCTACTTACTGATTTTTAAACACTGAGCATGTACCTTTAAGCATGTGATAGGGTAGGCCCTGGGATTACAAATCTAATCAGAGCTGCATTTTGCTTTCAGAAATTTAAATTAGTAAATGAAACAATTATTCTATACAGCATTGTTAAAGGGTCATACTGAGGAGAAACATAAAGAAGATGACTAAGATGAAATTTATTGATTTTCCTAAAATTAGTAGGTACATGGAGAAGTAGGACTGTTTTAGAAAAGAAATCAGAAACATGGAGAAGTATCAAAGACAAGAAAAAGGTTACTTACTAAGTGAATCTTGAATAGTGTACCATGGTCCAAGTGCAGTGTTTTATAGAGAAGCAGTTGAAGTAAGCAAGTTCTCCAGCTTTGCAAGACTATTTTGCCATCTCCAGAGAGACACATGCATTTCAAAACAGTTAAGGAACAGCATCACCAAGACTTCTTGAGTATGGCACCACAGGGCAGTTGAGTCCAGGAGAGACTTTCTCATCTCTACATTACAATGGTGGCCTCCTGAGGAACATGAAGAGCAGATCACGAAAAGTCACATGAGATAAACTAAGATTCTTGAGTACTCTTTTCAGACAGTAGTCTGAATACTAAAGAGACTTAGGCAGAGGATGGACACAATAAGAATGATATACTGAAAATATTTATCAAGTTGCCTGTGAAGAATGAGTTAGAGTAGGAAAGTAAGCAATGTCTAAAGTGCCAGGTCCCCCCCTTGAAGGTCTAGTAGAAGGACAGAAGTCAGGCAGGTGCCAAGAGAATTTGACCTCATCAACTGCCTGACGGGAAACCAGGTGGGGGAATGAGAGAGAATGAGGTGTGCCAAAAGCAGGAGTCCTGGTACAGTCTCTACCGAGGCTACAGCGAAAACCACTTCAGAGCTGTGATCCTCCCCTCCATGGGAAAAGAAAGCTCTACAGTTATGCTGCATTAAAATAAAGCCTCAGATATTTTATTAGTGTAAGGTCATGAAGTTGAGTTTCTGTTTCTGAAGCAGAAAGAAGCCCTTATTGATTCAGATTGGAGTATTCAGTCATCCTGTCCTGGAGCTGACATAAAGTCACTGCCAGAGAGAGAAACACTCACTTTATATTTTAGAAACTTCCAAAGAAAATGAAAATGTTGCTTTCGCAAAACCAGATTAACTCAATCATTTGTTATTGCATGCATGCAGATAGCCACCAACCACTCATTCACTATTAATCAATGAAAATATATTGTGGGCTTCGGGTTAAGTACTGTACAGATTTAAATCATGCTCAAAGTTCTCTCTCTATAATCCAATATATTTAGAGTTCATATATTTTTCCTTGGTATTTCAGAAGGTGGCTATATTATCTGTATATCTTATTTATACATCTTTGAAACTAATCCACTTGAAAATTATGCCTACTACGGTATAAAGTTCTCAGGGCTCAAAAATCAAGAAATTCAAGGCATAAATTGTATTCATGGAAGTATGTGAAGAACCTCTGAAATTGGTACTTCATTTATACCAAATATGTCTTTAGATCTTCAAAATGCGTTGATTACACTGAACTCGAAAATGTCTTCACTCTCCAGATGCAAACTACTTCATTTACATGACCATTTTGAATCTGAATACACATGCCTCTCCTTCTGTGGTTATAATTCCTGACTTTCTATGCCTCTTAGAAAGATGGAAGATCTTTCAATCGGTGACTACAACCTTTTAATTTTTCCTTTTGTTTCATACAGGTGTAACACAGGTGGTACGCCCTTTCCTCTCTGCCCCATAGGGTGTAGCTCTAACTACCCTCTAGGGAAGAGAAGGTTGGGTGAACAGCCTCCAGCTCAATGGCTTCAGCAGATACACTTTCTTCAGTGCCCAGGAGCTCTTAGGGAAAATGCAGGTGATGCATGTAAGACGGGCTGGCAGCAAGGTTCCTATTGCTCAGTTCACTTGACTCCCCTCCTCCCCAACACTAATAGAAGACACTAAGCTGATTAAATTCCAAACATCTTTGAAGATTCAGGTTACTGATAGGAAATTGCTCACATTTTGATGGAGGTACCTTAGATGTGGTGAATACATGTGAGGAATTGTTTGAAACATTCAGAATGCCAGATTATATCCTCCAAGACACATACTTATCAATATATTTAGAATTCTTGTTTTGTTATGTTTAAAATGTCCAGCATTGTATAACAAAGCTACCTCAGTACAGACAGAATGGAAGGATGAAGTGTCTTTTTTTTTTTTAACCTCATTTTGCAAAGTTTTGAGGGCTGATGAGAGAGATATTGCCAATTAGTGCTTGCTTTAGTCCAAGAAATCACTCTAGGGAGAAACTGAATTTACTTGTGTTTTAGACAAAACAAAATGTTGGATGGGTAAAAGACAGAGACACAGGAAGATTCTTTTTTTATTCTTCTTGAAACATTAAATAATTAAGGTACATATATTTTGTTTCCTCCTCTAGTTCCACTTCTCACAATCCTCCACCATTCTTTTGGTGCCAGAATACCTACCACTGACGACTGTATTGATGGCTCATTTTTTCTCTTTAGTATTTTGTTGAGTCTAGCCAAAGAATATCTTTGCCAGGAAAGGAAGTAGCAGGTGGGGTGAAGTATTCTGCTCTGTGACTATATCCTATTCAGTCACAAATTAGACTTGGCCGAGTTCTAGGGATCACACGGCTCCTGCAGCATGGTACTCTCCTGTGTTTGTTATCTATGGCCCCAGCTCAGGCATGCTGAGTTTTCCTACGTATTTCTGTCCACTGCTTCATCAGGCCAAATAATATTAATGGGTCCCAGCTATTGCTCAGCTCTGTGCTTCTCTATGCCTTGTTGGTTTCCCATGAACGTGCCCTCATGTTTTTAAACTGCCCTTAAATTAAACTCTCCTAAATCATTTCATTTTAATGTGCCATCTTCTCCTGCTGTAATTCTTAAGATACTGACATTCATACTTAATGACCATTTAATTGAATAAAGAAACAGAAGAGGGTCACATGTATCTATGGAAAATGGAAGTGAATTTAATTTTACAAATGTCCAGTTTCAGATGGCTGACCACAGTTAAATGTTTGACTAGTAGTTCTATAGGGAAGAAAATAGGGGGTCATCTAGCACGGACATGTGAGTTGGACCTAATTAAATATATAGCAAAAGTCTGGGCTTTGTTTAATGTTTTGTGCAACTGAAGTGATGCATTGGTTCTTTTATCTGTGCATCCATCTCTGTGAGCCCTCACTTTACTCTATCATGAGAATTAGTAAAACAGAAACATAAGTGAGTTAAAAATCCATGATACTTGAAAAAGTTGTGGGAAAGCTGAGATATGTTATATTTGCCAATATTTTTCAAGCTTTCATATCAAATGTAAAACAATTTCTTCAAGGGGAAGTTTTTTTCCCGTTGAGATTCATTGTCCTCTCAAGCATACATATGTGGCATAAATCATTAACTCAGTGAAATATATCGTGATTTTAGGCAAAATGCAACTTAAGTACATTTTACTCATATATAACATGCCTAATGTTAATATTTTACAAATGTATATAGAAAGGCTCTTTCTCCAGTTATTTGTGGAGAAATGTTTGATTTAACTCAATAGTAATTGTGACAGCTGATTTGCAACCACAGTGAATGACACCTAAGTAAATTGTGTATGTGTATATGTGTGTATTTTTTTGTATAAAGTACAGTAGTTGGTCCATTATGTGAAAATCAAGAAATAAGTTATGTATACTTGATCTTTGAAAAATTGCAAAAATGAGTCTAAAGTTTCAGAGCCTTAATTTGAGAATAATTCATCACCCCCTGGGTGCTATTTAATTAATATGGAAGATTTTTCACATATGGTTATTCCAAAATGTAGGCAAAAAATGGTCTTGCTTCAGACTCCACACAAAGGAAAATGCTGAAATTTATTTTAAGAGCAGCACCAACGGGACTTGCTGATGAAAGGAGGCCTTTTTTTTTAAAACCAGGGATTGAACTCAGGACCTTGCAGGAAGAGTCAGTTTAATCAATCTAGGCAATAAGAGGAACAATTTGTATTGAAGACAAAGGAGGAAAAGTTTCTGACATTTTAATTTGACATGGTTAGATTATGTAACAATATATAGCAAAAACTGGGCTCAGGAGAAACTAATAGTTAGAGACATAATCGGAAAACATCAAACCCAGGACTGGATAAATGGCTTTGAAACCGGAAGTAGCATTTATAGGAACTGGTATGTAGTTCAACATCTGACTCTTCGTGTAGCTTATTGGTAGTGAGATTACTTGTTTAAAGGAGATTAATTAAAAGTGGTTAGAAAATCCAATGAAAGCAGGTTTGTGTGTTGCCAGGAGAGAAGTCAGGAAGAATGATCAATCGTGCTGATTGTTACTGACAGATTAAGAAAATAAAAAACTGACTCTTCGCTATTGAATTTCTCAATATGTAAAATAATTTTTACAGCAAACACGAATATTGGTGTGCAGATATATGCATATAAACCTCAAATATGAAAGGAAGTGACTGCTGGAAGGTAAAGTGGAATCAATATAATTTTCTGTTAGTAGATGGTCAGCATAATTGGCAGGTTTGTTTTAGTGGATGGGGAGTATTGGATAACGCACAGAGACATGCAAAATTTATTAATGTGGTAAGGAGATAGATTTATATGTACCATAGAGAGACTGTAATAACCTGAATTACAGGCCATCTTAATAACAGAAAAGAAATTAGAATAGTCAAGTGTAAAAGCACATCTACTATGTGGGAAATTGGCCTTACCATGATTGCAGATTAATTAAAAGAGTACATAAACATGATAGAAAACAAAGATGTTCCTTTTGTACTGAAGAAAATGACTTTATAATAGCAGTGAAGTTTAAGCTGAATAATTTAAGTATGAACACTTGGTAAGGGGTGAGAGATAAAGAAAAATAGGAAAGGCTGTTAGCTCCAAAAGTTGTTGAATTTGAACCTTGAAAAGCAGTAGGTTGAAAGGATAAACCATTGCAGTAAAACATAGTTGAAATTGAGATTTTTGAGAGAATAGATTTAGTAAAATAAAGTAGTCAGTAAATTTTGGGTTAGTATGAACAACAAGATCATTAAGTGGAGAAGGGTCCAATCTTTGACTCTGATTTTTTTTTCCAGAACCAGGGATTGAACTCAGGCCCTTGCACTTGTCAGGCAAGAGCTTATTCCACTGAGCCATCTCCCTGGCCCCAATCTTTGACTTTTGATTTACTACTATGGAAGTAGTTCTAGAGATAGGTGTACAGAGTCAGAAGCTAAGATTGACAAAATATCAAGCAGGAGGCAAGGATGATACAGGACATTTAAATGACAGCAACAAAAGAAAGTGCTTCATAGGGGACTTGTAAGGTTTACATTTGGACTATGTCCATCAGTGATTCAAAAGTTAAGGCCCTGGCCTTTACCGACCTTATCAGAAGATGCTGCAATCTGTGTGTGTGTGTGTGTGTGTGTGTGTGTGTGTGTCCAACTCAACCCATTCTGGGGGTGGGGCTGGTGTGACACCAAATGTCTGGGATCAAACCAAGGTCCCTGCACTTTTCTAAGTTTGCCTAAGCAGGTGCTTTAGTCCATTGAGCTATCTCACTGGCCTGTGCTACAATCTTTAAGAGGTGACTCTCATGTCTAAAATAGTTGGAGCTTTCTTTGTCTTTGATGGGGATAGTGGGACCCTAGCATCTTCTGTTTTTCCTTTTCAGTTTGTGGTCTGAGGCGCATGCCTTACTCACAAGCATAGAAACAATGTGACTCTGTGATCAGGAACTGAAGCCATGTTCGCCAGAATACATCTTTTATTCTTTGGAATTCAAGTATCTTAAGTTTGTTATAGTGATGGAAAACTAACTAATACAAATCAGGATAATTGACTAGGAGAAACAAATAAATAAAAACAGATATCCACTCTGAGTCTCACACTTGCAAAGTGTGTGGAAGAAACAGAATCAGGATGAAGTAAATGTATCTAAGAAGGAGAAAGACCAGGACAGAGACCCTCAATAGAGGTTAAATTCTGCTGTCAGTTTTTTTAGCAAATAAACTTGAGAGAAAAAACAATGCACCTTAAGTGGTAGTTTGATTAACATTCACTTGCTTTGTCTTTGATGGGGATAATGGGACCCATAGATGGGGATAGAAGAGACCTGGGAGCTGAAGACATCTCAGAGATGATGCAGTGTAATCCTTTCTTCCCAAATGTCTTCACAATTTTATGAATACTCAACCAGTCTCAATTATCCCTGTGGCTGGCTCCTCATAAACTAAGCTATTCTAAAATAAAATGTTCTCCTATGTTCAAAAGTGCTTCCATTGAATTTAAAATCTAAAATAAATATAGATTATGCTGTGTTTTTATCATTAATTTCTCCCTTGCTTTCTGTTGCTGGCCCAGGCTATTGTCTCTGTCTTATCTTTCAACCACCAAATTCCAACTGTCTGCCTTCCCTGGCTTCCTCACTGTTCTCTTTTTGAGGGTCTATGCTAATAAAATCCCTGGTTACTTGTATCAGATCATTGGAGATTTCTATCAGATGGTTCCCTAGCAAATGCTATTAGTATAGACAGGTTTAATATGGAGATGTCCAAGCACCCCCCTCTTCTTTCTTTCTTTCCCTTTTTTTTTTTTTTTGTGGAACCAGAGATTGAATTCAGGCCCTTGCCCTTGCCAGGCAGGCACTTATTCTAGAGTCACCTCCCCAGTCCCACCACCTTCTTATTTCAGTGGGTCAGGCGCTCTGCTTCAATTATTCCTCCATCAACAGATCCTCTTTCTTGTTTTTCACAGTCGCTATTCTTCTTTCAAAATACTCTTGATTCCCTTGCTCTAGTGTCACACTTGCTGCTAGAGGCTGGAACTGAGCTAGCCTCTGTCTGTACCCACAAAGCAGCAGCTAAAGCTCTGAATAACACAAGGGCCTCACGATGATTTTCCTGTTCACAAGAAAAAAAATGATCTTCCCCCAGTGTGCTTCGGCTAGCTTCGTCTACCACGGGCCACTGGGAGGGCACAGTTATCTGTTCCATTGCAATCTTTTACTGCTTCTTCTTGGTATTACAAATCGCAGTGGATGATTTTACTACATACAAGAGTACATCACACACTAATGTACACCACACAGCACTGTATCTCTTTGCTGTCAAATGCCTTGTTGTCTTCTCTCTTAGTTTGGGCTGCTAGAATAGAAAATCACAAGATCTAGTACCCCGTGCAGTGGCTTCTCCTGCTTTACCGATGATCTTCATTTTGTTAAGAGCTCCTGGTGCAGAGCACAAGAGGAAAAGCAAGCTCTCAGGGGTCTCTTTGTACAGGCCCCTTTCCCACTCCTAGGTCTTCACTTTCCTGACCAAACTCCATCCTAAAGCTCCTTATTCTAATGGCACCACATCAAAATTCAAATGTCAACATACAACTTCAGGGTGGGG
Organism: Octomys mimax; assembly: GCA_002564305.1. NCBI lineage: Eukaryota > Metazoa > Chordata > Mammalia > Rodentia > Octodontidae > Octomys > Octomys mimax. Next base: position 7,787 of record NDGM011093739.1, read on the forward strand.
GCACAAACGTTTTGATACATAGCGCACCGCTTTTCACTGTAGTATTAAAAGGCTGGCCAGCTCAGCCCCTTTACACCCATTCCGCAGGTCCTGTCCCTGCACTTTCCTCTCCTGAATCATTGGCATCGTGGTTTCTACAACAAACTTCCTCTGATTTTAAAACATGACCTAGAATCATAATCCTAAAAAAAATGAAACAAATTTTGTCTTGAGTCTATGTCCGTGTCTACCTAATGCTTTCATCTTTTTTTAATCTTATGCGTTTCTTTCTTTCTTTCTTTCTTTTTCAGAACCAGGGACTGGACTCAGGCCCTTGCACTTGCCAGGCAAGCACTTATTCTACTGAGTCATCTACCCGGCCCCTATCTCATGTATTTCTTAATAAGCAGCTTTGCAAAAGTTTGTTTACTTTTGTATAGTTTCCTCAACTTATCACATTTATTTAACATTCAGTGTGGTAGAGTAACTAATGGTCAACTTGTAACACCCAGCTGAACTGACCCAGCATGGTACTAGCTGTGGGAAGCCCACATAAGGATCACTGCCACCAGCATAAAAGAGCTTGGGAAAAGATGGGGTGCTGTTGATCCTTGGGAGAAGCTCATCATGCAGGCTTTCTTGATATGAACTTGATTGTTCTTATCACCAGAGAAGTTCAGGAACTCACTATAGCTGAAGATAGCCAAGGTTCTTTTTGTGGGAGCTCTGATCTTTACTTTGAGTATCACTATCTGGCTCCAGTGTAGATCTCTTAGTTTGCTGTCACAGCTCCTTCACACAGCCAACTGTTATAGACTTTCTAGTTTCCAGCATTGACCTTTGGGCCTTCCCATGCATGTCCTTGATGCAGACTTACATGAGACCTTGTTAGGGGCTCTGGAACTCCAGGTGGCCCCATAGTGGACACTACCACAGAGTCCAGGCCCTCAGCTGGATTCTTTGGGTCTCAGTGTGTGGACAGATCTGCACTCTCGCATTTGACTCTTTGGGTGATTATAAAGTAATCCTGCGAAGTGTGTGTACTGTATGAAATTCTTTCCAATATAAACACCAATGAAAGTATGAACCTTTGTCACTCTGTTCCAGACATGCCCAGTTAGTAATTTCTTACATTGAGCATGTCTCTACTCTACTCTAATTCTCAGAAGTGTACGGATACCTGGCGCACTTCTATTAAAAGTCTAACTTCTTGATTTCCACTATGTTTGACATGTTATGTTTCTAAAATTAAAGTGAATACAATATGGAATTCTTTGAACTTTCTTATTTATTTTCATAACCAGGGTTAGATTCTAATATCTATTCTAATTGACAGAGGGAAGATTTTTTTCACTAAATTCAATTGCTGTATAGCATTCTAGGACATTTCAGGTTTGAAATCAGGTAAAGCAAAATGGTCCCATCTTTGTCTCCCTTCCTTTCTTTACAGATTGGTTTAATTTCTCAAAAATTTATGCACTTTAAGTCTCTTCATAATATAATAAAATTTCAGTCTATGCATTTATTTTTTAATTAAATGTGCTTCTTTTATTCAGCATATAAAAAAAACTTTATGCAGAAAAATACTAATAGTTGGGGCGATATCCAAGTGTCACTCTTCTTTTGTCCTAGGCTGGCATATGCTGTAGTATTCAGTCATTCTCATCCACTTGCCATGCCGGCATCTGTGGAGGCTCCAGTGTTCTTTCCTGGTTTCTTCATGTACATTCTCCACTGCTGTGTTATAATTTTCTCTCATTGCAACCATAGACCCCTTCAACATCTGTCTCTTTTTCTCTCTTGGGCAACGCTCTTGTCAGAGACAAAGGCAAATCCCATTACTTATTCCTATTCCTGAAACTCCATCCACTGTTTCTTAGAGTTCTTGCATAAGAGAAAGCCATGTGTGTCATCCTAACCTCAAGCAGCAAAGAGGTATCTCAACCAATCTGCTCCCATTTCCCTGGACTAGTAAAGAATCATAAGAGGCTGGGGAGATAGCTCAGTGGTTTAAATGCCTGCCTGGCAAACGCAAGGACCCGAGTTTAATCCCTGGTACTACATGCTGTGTGTGGGCCACTAAAATCGGTGTAGTGGTGCACATCTGTAATCCTAGTGCTGGGGTGGCTGAAACAGGAGGATCACTATGAGACTGAATTGTGTAGTGAGAACAAATAAATAAAATAAAGAAAAAAGAATCATAGAACAGTGTTTCTTCACAGTGTTCCAAGAAAGACTGAACACAAATGAGTCCTTATTCACGGGTCTCCACACAGTTCAATGAGTTCTATTAACACAATTGTACTTTTTCCTAACTTTACACCAGACAACCAAACAATTGAGTTTCTTCTGAGGTTCCACGGTTTGTTTTCCCTTAAGTCTATTTTGATCTCTTTCTGTGTGATAAAGTAACTATCCTCCTACTTTATTAATGGGGGATGACTTACTTTTTCTATTCTTCTGTTTCTTATTATATGAGCAGCATAGCTTTCAC
>NDGM011093763.1:0-10003 GCA_002564305.1 Octomys mimax
GAACATGAATGAGTGTTGGACTTTGTCAAAAGCCTTTTCTGCATCAATAGAAATGATCATGTGATTTTTCTGTTTTCACTCGGTTGATATAGTGTTTTAAATTTATATTTTACGTATTTTCATCCATCCTTGTATCCCTGGGATGATCCTACCTGGTCATGGCTTATAATCTTCTTGATGATTTACTGTATTCTGTTTGTGAGGATTTTATTGAAGATTTTTGCATCTATGTTCATGATGGAGATTGGTCTATAGTTCTCTTTTTTTAGTTGCATCTTTCCCTGGTTTTGATCAGTATAATACTTGCCTCCAGTAATGACTTGGGGAGGATTGCTTCCTTTTCAATTTCATGGAAGAGTTTGAGAAGTATAGGAGGTATACCTTCTGTAAATTTCTTATAGAATTCAGTTGTGGATCTATCAGGACCTGGGCCTTTCGTTGTTGGTAGGTTTTTTATTACATTTCATATTTCACTGGCTTTTATTGGGTTACTGAGAGTTGTTATATCTTCTTCATTCAGTTTTGGTAATTTGTTCCTTTCTAGGAATCTGTCCATTTCTTCTGTGTCTTGTATTCTGTGAGTGTAAAGATTCTCAAAGTAGCAATTGATAATCTTCTGAATTTCCACTGGGTCTGTGGTAATTATACCTTTTTCATTCCTTCTTGCTTGTATTTGAATTTTTCTTTCTTCTTTTTGATGAGGATAGTCAGAGGCTTATCAATTTTATTTAATCTTTCAAAGAAGGAGCTTTCTGATTCATTTATTCTTTGGACTGTTTTCTTTGTCCCAATTGACTTAATTTCTGCTCTATTCATTATGATTTCTTCCCATCTTTAGGCTTTGGGATAGGTTTGCTCTTCCTTTTCTAGATGTTGGAGGTGTAGCATTAGGGTGTTTATTTGTTCCCATTCTGTTTTCCTAATGTATTAGTTCACAGCTATAAATTTCCCTCTGAGAACTGCTTTCATCACATCCCATAAATTCCGGTAAGTTGTATTTGATTTTTCTTTGAATTGTAGATATTGCTCAATTACTTGTAGGACAAACTTGAGTCATCTGTAGGAATGAGACAGTAATGTTAAGTGCAATAAATTGCACATGCAAATTTAAATATTGCATGGTTTCTTTTATAGGAAAGCTTCAAAGTATGATTAACTTAAAGAGAAATTAATAGGAAACAGAGACAAAAACCTTTTGCAAATGGTAAAGGGAAGAAGTGATGATGGACGGGAGGAGGGTAGTGGGAGAAAATGAAGAGGGATAGAGGAATTTAAAACAATTAAGATGTATTATATGCAAGTACCAAAACAAATATAATAGTAGTGTGGTTCAAAAACATAGTAATAAAAATTGACCATTTAAAATATTATAAATGTTATATTTCACTAAGAATGCTGGGTAAATAAAAAGGGAGTTATTACCTTAATCCAATCAGAAATAGAACAAGTGAAGTCTTCATTAGGTGTCAGTTAAGATTTAGTCTTCTCTACTTTGTATTATTTAATGGTGTCAGAAAAAAAACCTTTTAATTTAGGGTCTGGTAAGCATGTATTCCAATGCTAGGAGTGTTTATATTCTGCTTCTACAGATTAATCTAGGATGAAATACGAAATGTAATTAGTTTAATCTTCATCTCTACAAGTTTTGAAAGCTAAATATCACGAGAGGAATTCTGCTAGCCAATAGTACTTGTCTGTCTTTTCATTTGAACAAACTCTCCATTAGCTGTATTCAAAATACATAAGCAAACATCCCTGCAAGGAGAGCTAATGCTACACTATCAGTATTAATTAAGCACCCTCTCTAGATGTTCAAAAAGCATCTTGTTATAATTTTTCTTTCTAGCAATGATTCTTCTGTGTTCCTAGCCTTGTTTTCTATAATTGGCAGCTTAGTTCCTCAATCATCCAGTTTGGACCTTACAAATTATATTCTTAGGACAGAAACATGTCATGATTTTTAAGCAACTTAAGTCCACAATCTTGACTACTAAAAGTTGTTTTTTGGCTTAACTGTCCCACTGTTTCCCTGAGAAACTGTCCCATTTGTTTTCCTTGAGAAATAAATCCATAATTTCAGGATCTGGGACTTTCTTAAAATTAGTTATCTCAAACTTCCAGGAAAACACAAGTAAAAATCCTGAACTCATGTCTGAATAATTTCCTGAAATTTAGTCTTAAAGTTTGGTTTATCCAGTCTTCTTTTTACCTTCATCAACTTAATATATTTAGATATATGATGTTTATAATTTGTCTGGCATTTCTAAGTTTTTGTAGCTTCCTGTAAATTGCTTCATCCTACAAAGAATTAGAAGTCTGTAAACATGTTTCTTCATTTTTACTTTGAATGTCGTGATGGAGGCAATCTTCCACTTAGTCAAAGAGTTTATTTTTGCCTATGGTATAATATGCACATCCTGAAGCTTGGTAGAGTATTAGGTTTGTGAAGCCTATAATAAAGGAAATACAGGATAGGAAGAGTTGGAAAATATATCCTTGCCTGGCCTGACACAGCTCAGCAGACTAAAGCACCTGCTTTGGCAGGTGCAGGGATGAGGGTTTGATCCCCATTGTGCCGTGCCGGCCCCACCCCCAGAGCACACTGACAGGTTGAAGGAGACTGAGCATGGTGGTGGGCACCTGTAATCCCAGCCCTTGGGAATCTGAAAACAGGAGGATTACTATGAGTCTGGTGTGGTAGTGAGACCCTGTAACCATGTACTAAATACACACACACACACACACACACACACACACCCTTGCCTTACTCCTAATCTTGTAGAAAAAACAATGGAAGTTTCACCATTAAGCTTGTCATCACCTTTGGGAACTAAAAAAATAGATTATTGCTCTGCTAAAATATGTGTTATCTATGTTACCTACCCAACTCATATCAAGCTCAGTTCTGTTGGGATAATTTACCTGATTCACAAAAGATGCCTTCTTTCAACAAATTCCTTGATATTTCCTTTGCAATCTTCCTCAACAATAAGTATTTACAAAGAGTTCATTTGTTTCAAAATAAAAGAACATTCCCATTGTCTAAGGAATTTGAGATAGGAGTAGAGAGTCGAGGAATAATGAGATTGATGATTACTGTTTCATACCCCCTTATAACAGAAAAGTAATGTTAAAAGGCTGACAGCTTTAAGTGACATGAGTTAAAAATGAATAATGTTTGAAAGAAACAAATCTTTGTTTTGGAAAATACATTTCATGCATCTCCTTCGTGTTTTTCGTATAAGTTAAAGAAACAATGGGAACAAATAATAGTGCTTACAGAAGTCAGTTAGTAAAAATTTATCTCACTGAATGTGACTAGTAAGTTGTTCAGCTGAAAAGTTAGCTTCTGGCTAAACTTGAAATTCCTCAGGCTTCTGAGTTGGGCAAAAAGCCCGCTATTCTACTAATCAATTTCATCTTTCCAGTGCAGGCTAGAGCATGGGCCTTGAAGCCCTTCAACAAGTCAACTGAAGTGCAAAATGTATGGGGATGAAATGATAACTCCTTAAAAAGTAACTTATGATCGTATTAATGATATTCCTGACATGGCATTTGATAAGTCAGATACAACACCTTGATATTAAGCACTTATACATCTGTCATCTTACCTCGCTTGGTTTATTTGTAACACTCAATCAGTGTCCTCCAGCATTGTTCTCAAAACCATTTTTAGTCTGTAATGAAAATGCTAAGGACTGGCCAAATAGCTCAGCAGATTAAAGCACCTGCAAGCAGGTGCAGAGGCCAGAGTTTCAATCCCAGTGCACGCTGAAATAGCAATTGAGACAGAGTGTAGTGGCACCCACCTGTAATCCCAGATCTTGGGAGGCTGTAGACAGGCAGATCACTATGAGTTTGATCTAGCAGTGAGACCCTGAACACCCTGTAGACCCTTCCCTAAAATACCAAAAACCAAAAAAAGATAAAGAAAAAAAGAAAAAGAAATTACTAAATCTTTAAATCTTGATCAAATATCATCACCACACCCAATTAGGAATAAAAACCATAAGATGTAAAGTAAGAGACACATTTTTGGGTTCACTTCATAAAACCTTGCCTGAAAAGTGCACTAAAATGGATGGAGGAGTCCTCTCAGCCATCGAGGACACTTGCCACTCTCTTGCCCTCCTCAGTACACACTGAACTCAGGCTTATAGGAAAGGTAACAATTGACTGCATTGTAAGAGAAACGCAGTAAGAGAAAATTTGTCACTAAAATGTGATTTTTGAAAATGACATGATGGAAAGTTCTAAAACTTCTACTTAATTTGAGACTAATGTGATTTAAAAATCCCAAATAGCCTTGAGATACTAAAAGTGAAAAATCTCACTAAAATGTCCCATTATCCATTTTTAAATACTTTGGAAAGAGCCAGCTTTGGCTGAATAATATCACCACTAATAACATGACAGGCTCTGAGACATACTTGTGGTATTTTGAAAACAAAAGTAAAGACAAGTCTTCCCAGAAGACCTTTGAACATACTTCTGTTTAAACTCTTCTATGAAAACATCTTGTGAACAACATTCACTATTATGTCAGTTTTTTTGCTATGTTGGAGTTGGCAAGGGACAGAGAAGTGCCAGACTTTCCTTTTAAAATATTACAAATATACCTACTTTTCAAATTTTCTTGTTGTGAATAAAAACCTCTGTCACATGCATTTAAAATACATGTTACCAATAAAAAATTAATAAACTCATTAATTTGCACTTGGGTATTTATAACAAATACTTTTACATAGACATTCAAACCATCATATATGAAGATAAGAAAGAATAAGCAAGGTGAAATGAAATCATTACAAAAACCAGTCTCTACATATAATAAATCTTCACAAGACTAATAAGCTATCTGTTATGTAACAAAATATAATCTCTGAATTAGTTCCTATTAATTCAGTATGTACAGTGAAGTAGGAAATACAGTTTAATGTATCTAAATTCTATTTCATCAGTTAATATTTTATTTATAATTGCAGCCCATGTAATTTCATAGTCAAACAAAAGAAAGAAAATGAACAGAAGACAGAGATTTAAAGATTTACTACAAAGAACTGGCCTATAACATTTGAAGGACTGATTAGCATGTCTGACATTTTTGGAATGAGCCAAAAGGACGAGTGTTTTGAAATTCTCAGGCATTAAGAGGCTGCTGTCAGTAAATTTTTTTCTTCATTAGTGAGGCCTCAGAACTCCTTTTACTGATTACATCAAGATGACCAGTGTCATCTAATATAATCTCCATTTTTTCAGATTGACTTTTTTATTTTTTAAAGATAGTGCAAAACAATATTAAAACAAAAAGTTACAAGTGATACAGAATTTTACATAACAAAGTAATATGTATTTCACTATATTTGTTGTAATGTATAGTGCTGTCTTCCAAGCAGTCATCCATGTTACCTAATATATGCATGCAAAATTGGAAGAAGAAAGAAAAAAGAAATAAATGCATAAGAAATTAAGAAGATAACAAGTACAAACAATGGAAAAAAGAGACAAAAAATAAATAAATCATTATTTGCTTTTTTTCTGTACACCATTAGAAATCCACAATACAGTTGTCCAAACCATCCTGCTTACATATATAGACGTATGTCTTTCCCCCACTCCTACTCCCATCCTTCTCAACTCAGTAACTCTTTCCTTTTGAATAATTTCATTCCTTTTTCCCAGTATCTAATGTACTCTTCAGATTCCATTTTCTCTTTCAGGTTGTCACACTAAGGAGACAATTCAACGTTTGCACACGTGAGTCTGATTTATTTCACTTAAGAGTATGGTCTCTAGTTGAATCAATTTACCTACACAAGATTCAAATTTATCCTGTTTTAGAACTGAGTAATACTCCATTGTGCAAAAGTACCACATCTTCCTTATCCATTCCTCAGTTAAAGGATATCTAGGTTGTTTCCAGGATTTAGCTATGACAAATTGTGTTGCTATAAACATGGGCGCACATATCTCTGTGGTACAAGGTTTTCAGTTCTTTGGGAAAAATACCCAGAAAAGGAATAGCTAGCATGAATTTGATATCCAATCCTAGCTTTTTAAGGAATCTCCATACTGATTTCCATAGTGGTTGTACCACTCTGTGCTCCCACCAACAGTGGAGAAGGGTTCCTTTTCCTCCACAGCCCCTCCAGCATTTATTATTGATTGACTTCTTGATATTAGCCATTCTTACTGTGGTGAGATGGAATCTCAGTTTCATTTTAATTTGCAGTTAGCAAATGACCAAGATGTTGAAAGTTTTTTCAACAAAATATTTTCTTCTAAGAAATGTATTCATCTCAGATGCCCATTTTTTGATTGGGTCTTTGAATTTGGAGGACCTAATTTTTTTAAATTATGTTCTAGATAGAAGAACTTTTTCAGAGGGAAAGTTGGCTATAATTTTTCCCACTTTGTGGTATTTTTTCTTTACTTTGTTGGAAATTCGCTTTGAAGTGCTGCAACTTCAAAAGGATGTGATCCCAGTTTTTAATTCTTTGAAGTATTTCCTATGAAGTTTTGTTTTTATTCATGAACATAACTCCTCCTATATCTTTAAGATTTCTATCTACATTTTCTTCCAGAAGACTTAGAGTTTCTGTTTTAATATTTAATATTTAAATCTTTTAACCATATTGACTGTAGTTTAGTGCATGGTGATAGACATGGATCTAGTTTTAGCCTTACGCATGTGGAAAGCCAGTTTTTTCAGCACCATTTGTTAAAGAGGCCATCTTTCCACCAACAAACATGTTTGGCCCCCTTACCAGAGATAAGCTAGCTAGATGTATTTGCAGATGTGTCTATATCTTCTAATCTGTTCTATTGATCCTCAGGTCTATCTCTATGCCATTACCATGCTGATTTTATCACAGTAACTTTATAGTATAACTTCATGTCCAGCATTGTAGTACTTGTGGTACCTCCTGCCTTTCTTTTGTTTCCTAGGATTTCTTTTGCTATTCTGGGTCTCTCCTGGGTCCAAATGAATATGAAGAACATTTTCCTAGCTCTGTGAGGTATACTAATTTCATTGAATCTGTTTAACAATTTGGGACTATGGCCATTTTCACATTAGTTCTTCATATCCAGGAGCATGGAGTATCTTTCCACTTTCTCAAATCCTCTTCCGGCTCTTTTCTCAGAGAACTGCATTGTCACTGTATAAGCCTTTTACTTCCTTTGTGAGATTGATTCTTAAATGCCTCATTTTTTTAGATGTTATTGTGAAAGGTGTGGTTTCCCTAATTTTTCTCTCAGTGCATTCATTGTTTATGTACAAAAATGTTACTGATTTTTGGATGTTGACTTTGTATCCTACTATATTACTGAATTTGGTGATTAAATCCATAAGAATCTTGGAGTTTTGGTTTCCTCTAAGTAGAGTATCATGTCATCTACAAATAATGATAATTTCACTTCTTCATGTCCAATCCTTATTCTGTCTATTTCTCTCTCTTGTATCAATTGCTCTGACTAATGTTTCCAGAGATACACTGAGTAGGAGTGGGGAAAGTGGACATCACTGTCTTGTTCCAGATTTTAAAGTGAAGGTCTTTAGTTTTTTCCTATTTAGTATGATGTTGGCTCTTGGTTTCTCATAGATGGATTTTATCAGGTTGAGATACAGACTATCTACTATGATTCTCTGTAGGGTTTTTTTCCCCCTAAATGACTGTTGGACTTTGTCAAAAGCTTTTTTGCATCTATTGAGAGGATCATGTGATTTTTGTTGTGGGATCTATTGATATGGTGTATTACATTTATGGAATGTGTTGAACCATCCCTACATTCCTGGGGAAAATCTCAACCTGCTCATGTTGTATAATCTTCTTGATGATTTGCTTAATTCTTTTTGCTGGTATTTTATTGAGGATGTTTGCATCTATATTCATGAGAGATATTGGCCTGTAGTTCTCTTTTTTAGTTGGATCTTTCTCTGATTTGGAATCAGAGTAATACGTGTCTCCAGGAATGTGTTTGGGATAATTGCTTCCATTTCAATTTCACTGAAGAGTTTGAGAAAAGTTAGCATTAAATCTTCTCTAAATTTCTTGTAGAATTCAGTTGTGAGACCACTGGAACCTGGCCTTTTCTTTGTTGGTAGGATTTTTATTAAATTTTAAATTGTGTTTCCCATTATGGGGTCATTCAGAATTTGCATATACTCTTGACTCTGCTTTGGAGTTTCATATTTATCTAGAAAACTTTCCATCTCCGCTGTGTTTTCCATCCTGAGATAATTAAAGATTTTGGAAATAGGTATGATGATTTTGTGAATTTCTCTAGGGTCTGTAGTGATTTCATACTTTCCATTCCTTATTGCATGAATTTTTGTTTTTCCTTTCCTTTTTTTAATGAGGTTGGCTAGGGGTTTATCAATTTTATTTATTGTTTCAAAGAACCAACTTTTTCACTCATTTATTTGTTTTGTTTTCTTTGCTTTGTCTCAATTACATTAATTTCTGCTCTAATCTTTATAATTTCCTACCTTCTTTTGGCTTTGGGATTGACTTGCCTGTCTTGTTCAGGGTCCTTTTAAGTTCTTAAAAGGTTGGTCCAGTACCAGTACAAGCTTCATGCCTGTGCACTGGGAGCTAAGGGTCAGAGTTTACCAGTCCCACAGGCCACACAGAGCACTCTCCAAAGATCTTAAGTGGTGCCAGGAAAGCTCCATGCTTGCTCATGGTGGGCCCACAGAGTTTAACTCTGAAGAGACCTGGCAGGCTGCTCAGGGTTCTCTTAGGTCTTAAAATCTTGGTTGGCACCAGCACAAGTTCCATGCCTGTGCACAGGGGCTAAGGGTCAAACTTTACCAATACCACAAGCTACCTAGGGTCCTTTCCAAAGTTCTCAAGTTGACTTAAAAGTTTTAATCACATCTGTAGAATATTTTCACACCAACTGCATATTTGATATGTGGTTGAATAACTGGCTGCTACAACCAATGGAAGCATCAAAAAGATGATCACATCAATAAGTAAAAATTACAAATTGTAGGATAGAATAACTTCCCTAAATTGGAAAGAGGACTATTACTCAATTAAAATTCAAATCCTGCTTTCTTGAAGAAACAGAGAATCAAATTAAGAAAGAAAGTTAAAATAATGTTTTTCTCTTTTTTGAAAAAATATTTTAAGGAGTATAATAATAATTGACAAGACATTAGAAATGGTACGCATTTAGAAGACCAAAATGAGAGGTATTCAACCATGGTTTCAATATTACACATTGTTGTCCTCGATGTAGTTGCTTAGATTACAGATATCAATATGCATGGTAATCAAAGTGAAAATTCTAAACATTAACTTTCTTTAAAAAAATGGATATTACTAGTACAATCCTCTCAGCCTTGCTGTATATGTACTATAAATCTCATAATTTTTCTCAATTCTGTTTTTCTCAAATTATAGCATATATATATTACTGAAAAAGAATTATGTCTACATAATACAATTCAATAAATTATGAATTGCCATTGATACTCATCTAAAAAATTTATAATTACAGGAAGGATTATTTCAAAGATATACTAAATACACTTGTCATTGATAGCACTGCCATTGATATATTTATGTATTAATTGAGAAATAAGAAGTTTTTTTGACAATACTCAACCCGTGTCTTGGAAATATGAATTTATACAAAGACAGAAAAGATTCGACTTGTAAAAGATATATGATGGGACAATTATAACATTTCAGAATCCATGACACAACTTTAATTGGGATTATAGTTGTAGAAATTTATATTTTGTGTTTTAACTGACAGTACAACAAGAAAGATAACTAAAAATTATGTAAAAAAGATTTTACAAGGTATTAAAATACATACAAACTTTTTTACTTGTAGACCATATATATTTTATTTTTTATTATTTTTTTCATAATTTTATTGAGAAACAAATACCAATGAAACAGTTTCAAATCAAATTGGTGGTAGAGTTTCAATAATTAACACATTGCATACATTCTTCCTAGTGGTTAATTGCTGTACAAGATGC
>NDGM011093775.1:0-10013 GCA_002564305.1 Octomys mimax
ATAATTAATACATTGCATATTGCTGTCTTCATAGTAGCTATTCACAGTACAAGATGCAGACATGATATCTTGTCTGTATAAATCTTGCTTCTCATTGAACTAAGAGAAAGTAGCTATATATCTAACCTGTTGTGGTTTGTATCTAGTTGTCACCCCATGGGGCAGTAAATCATGAGGCAGTATCCCTTGAGGGACAGTGTATGGCTTGAGGGGCGGGGCCAGAGGACCAGGACTAGCTTGAGGGGTGGGGTCAGAGAGATGCGAACTATTAAACTGGCTAGCCTGTGCTTTCTCAGAAGTGTGGGGAGGGTCATCCTGGATATGGCAGTGCCCCAGCCTCTCCTCCAGTGTCTTGAAATCTCCAGTAACCATGAGCTAAATAGACCTTTCCTTCCTTGTTTTGAGTGTCTGGTATTTGTCCCAGGAACAAGAGAAGAGTAACTAATGTGGAATTTTGTACCAGAGGAGTGGGGTCATTGCTACGTCTGAACCTGACCATGTGGATTACCAGCTTTTGGGACTGGCTTATGGGACAAGATAGGAAACGTTTGGTGATGTCACCCATAAGAGAAGCATTGGAACAGTTTCAGCTGTTCTGTAGGGGAGATTCTGATCAGAGCTGAGACCAGAAGACTGATAAAATATTTGCCTGTAAAAAACAGGATGGGTAGGTTTCTGCTGGGAAGAAGGGCTGCATTGGTTGTTGGACTCCAGATCATTTGTGCTTTGGCCTAGCACAAAATTTGTCTGAATTTTGACCTTGTCCAGAGACTTTGCCTGAAATTGAAATTAAACAGAGGACTGATGAATCTTTCAAAGGAAATCTCAAAACAGTCAAATGTTGGGGCAGTGGCATGGTTATTCTTGGGGGTTCTTAGATTTATGTTGAGAATGAAGAGCGAAAAGCCTAGCAGAATGATCTAAAATGTTTTGAGTTGGGCCAGAAAAGAAGCCCCAAGAAAGCTGTGGACTGAAAAGATAGAGATGAGATCTCCATTTGCCCAAGAGGAACAGGAGAGTGGAAAAGATGTCCTGAGGGCATCACAGGCAGGTTCTCCCCATTTGCAGCCTCAGAATCACAAGGGTGAGGGACTCTTCTTTGAGGAGAAAGCCTCAGAGACCCATGATCCAGAATTGAGGCAGCAGCCACACCTGGTTCCAGAATGGAGGCGGTGGCCAAGCGAGTTCCCAAAATGGTGCCAGCATAGAGAATTTGTTCCTCAGAATCAGGGTCAGAGTGCTCAGTGATCCAGGCACTCAACTCCTGCAGCCAAGAGAGAGGAAACCTGGCTACTTCTCCAGCTGTCAGCAGACCTTGGCATCATCCACACGATGCTAGCTTTAGGTGCATGTAGAATGCAGGAGTTCTGAGGTTAAGAAGACTTCCGCCTTGATTTCAGAAGAAGGCCTGGGAGGCCAGGCAGTGTGCCTGAGAGGGCAGTGTGTGAAGTTGTGAGGGAGAAGCCTATTCAATGGAAACCCCAGAAGTTTGGAAAAATCCAGGAACATGGATCATCTAAGGGAAACTGCAAAGAGGGAGAAAAGCTGGCCTACTAGGAAAGTCATGGGAGCTACCACCAAGAGTGCCACAGGGTTGGAGCTACATGGAGTTCACAATTTGCCACAGATTGCTTCAGATGTACCACAAGGACCTGCAGGACTTAGTGTTTGCCCTTCTGGATTTTGAACTTGTTTTGGCCCCAATGGTTTGTATCCTTCTGTGTATACCTGTTGGAATGGTAATGTTTATATTGTGCCTTTGAATGTGGGATATATTTAACTTTTCATTCATACAGGGGTTCACAGTTGAGAGTTTGCCTTGGATCTTGGAGGAAACTTGGGACTTGGACTTTTCAGCAATGCTGAAACTCTTGGGACTTTGACAACTCTTAGAGATGATCTAAAATGCCTTTTGCAGAAAGGGATGCACATGAGACTTTGGGGATCCAAGGGTGGAATGTTGTGGTTTGTATCTAATTGTCCCCCCAAAGTCTCATGTAAATCATGGGGCAGTCACCACTTGAGGGGCAGTGTGTAGCTTGAGGGACATGACCAGAGGACCAGGATGGCTTGAGGGGCAGGTTCAGAGAGATGTGAACTATTAAACTGGATAGCCTGTGCTTTTTCAGAAGTATGGAGAGGGTCATCCTCAACATGGCAGTGCCCAAGCCTCTCCTCCAGTGTCTTCAAACCTCCAGTAACTGAGCTAAATAAACCTTTCTTTCCCTCATTTTGTGTGTCAGATATTTGTCGCAGCAACAAGAGAAGAGTAACTAATACATAACCTAACTAATTTGTATATACAGATATAGATAGATAGATAGATAGAGATACAGATATTTTTTTCACTACAAAAGATCATTATATTCGTTTGCCTGAGGTCTTATGGCTTGAAAACTTTTGTAATATGGACAAATTTGACCTTAATTACTCTGCTGGGCAGAAATTTGTCTTTTAAAATTTATTTCATTATTCACTTATTCAAGCAATGTTAAATGTCTTGGTCTCACAAAATTCATAAACTAAGACCAACCTCGAGTCCTCAGTATTCAGAGGTAGAAATTCTAGATTTGATAATGAGAAGAGTTGACCCCTCAGTAATTGCTCTAATTTCCTTATAACAGAAGCTCTATAGAATGCCCCCCTCTTTCTATGGAAAGATACAGTGAAAAGATAGTCATCTAGAGATTACAAAGCAAGCACACCAATGTCAAATCTTGTTTTTCTTAGTCATCCTAATCTCAAGAAGTACAAGAAATTAATTTCTGTTGTTCATAAGCTGCATATATATAAATATTGTATATATGGGGTTATGGAATTCATATGTTGAATATAAACCTCTATATCTTTCATATAAGGTTTGGCCAAAGAAAGAATTTCATATACCAAGACAATTCATGAAAAATGAGAAAAACTAAAATATAATCCCTACCAATATGAATGTACCTGAAACATCAATTTATTATTGGGTTAGAAAATAGTATAACAGAGGGCAAATAATTAAAATATAAACAAAACATATTTTGTCTATAAAGCAAAGAAGATATGTGACCTTGAGCCTTGGATGTACTCTCAACCTGAATTCTAGGTGTGCTAAGAACAAGGAGAATGTGAACAAGCGCACAATTATTTGGGAGCACATTTTAGGGAAAGGCTGAACCTGGAAAAGCCTGGTAAGTGTTCCAACTAAGGAGTCTGAGCTTTCTTTCTGAGATTTATGGAGGTACCATGGGATTTTAAATGAGAGAGGATCAAGATCCCACTTGCCTTTTAGTAAGGAAAGCTGATGAAAATGAGGATTAGATGCATAGGGACAGGATGAGTGACAACAACTGTGTGTACCATGTGGTAATTCAGTTGAAAAAGAAATACACTAACATCTTCAATCCATAAAGAGTTGAGAGTTGGGGAAATAACAATGAATTAAAAGTCAATGTTTATTAGTGACAATTAGATTTGTAAAGCAAAACGAAAAATGGAACAAATACCTTTGCTTAGATGTCATTTATTTGGAGGGCAAAGCTGCAGATGATTGTTTGAAGTGGAACAGAAGGTCCTGTCAGGCCATGTCAATTAAAGTAGTTAATGGATTTTCTGTGACATGAGAAGGACATTGTTAGAAATACCAGGAACAATGCTCCTTCAAGGCCCAAGCCATGTATTTTTTCCCCAATTCCTACTTTGTCTAGCAAACATTTTGCTTGTTTGGTCCAAACAGTTGCTTCCTCCTAAATAGCATTAATGTTCAGTCTGCAGCAGAAACTAAGCAAAATGCAGCTAGGTGATGTGCTAGCAGAATTAGATAGGTGTGTGCCAGGAAAACAAGGAGGAGAAGATGATAGGGGAAGAGAAGCCACCACAGACAACAGAGAAATCCATTTTTCAGAGGACATCTACTGTAATACTGAGGTTTCGGGGTCTCTTACACTAGTTCGGTAAGGGGCTGGCAGCAAATCGCTGACTGTCTCCTCATATGCTATAGAATCTTGGACTCCGGATCACTGAAATTTTATAGAAAAGTATAATGAATTCAGGGTAACTTTTAATAGTATAAAAGATGCACATCTGAGATGTGTTTAGGATGACTGACACTATTGTCCATAGCAACTATATATGGATACTGATGGGCAGCACCAGAGAGGGTAGCGTGAGCTTCTTTCATGAAGTTTGCTACCAGTCTGACAGAGCTCAGTGGTCAGCTTTAAATTCCATAAAAATTGTGGTAATTAACAGGGTCTGATGTGATAGATCAACAGTCTAAGCAGCATCCTGGCAAGCACACGGAACCAGGTTCAATTCCCAGTACGGCCTGCCATGCAGGCCCTGACCTGGGCACTGTAAACTGGGTGTGCTGGCGCACATCTGTAGCCCCAGCTCTGAGGAGGCTGAGACGGGAATATCACTACGAGACTGAGCTGCAGAGCAAGACCCTGTACCAAATAAATAAACAAATAGATGATTTTTTAAAAAATTAAAAAGAAATCATTGTATTAACCTCCTTGGTATGCTTATATTGTAAGCATACTAACCCCTTAGTATATGTCACCACTTTCAGAATGTTTTGTTTGTTCATTTCTTGCTAATATAAAAATGATCGACAAATAATACCCAAACATCAGAACATGACACTTTTGATGGGATTCATAAATTCAAGTGGAATGACCGGAGAAATGGGCTGTCATCATAAATGTTGAGCGGCATGCAGGTGGCAGATGCAGAGCCCCGTAGTCACAGACAATGGATCCGTCATCTTACAGACTCCTTAGAAAGCTTGACTAGTAGCTGGGAACTTTACTTAACCACTAACATGAAGTATGATCTAATTTTGACCTTAAAAATAGGGGTTTCTCCAGAGGAAACGGTTCACACCAGTTTTGTCTAACCTCTTTAGTCTTCTTGGCTGTTAAGCTGGAAATGGAAGAGAGTACAATGGATAGTGCTTGTGAACTCCAATAGGCAAAATGCGAAAATGCTAGAAAAATTTAACATCTCTCTTCTGTCTTTTCTTTTCTTTCCATTCTCTCTCTTTTCTTCCTTCTTCCTTCCCTCCTTTTCTTCCTTCTTTCCTTCCTCTCTTCTTGCCTCCCTATTTCTCCCTACCCTTCAGTTTCTCTTTACTTTTTTTCCTTTTCTAAAGAAATAAGAAGTTTCATTTTAGAAGAAATTCAACTGAATTTTTAAAAATATTTTTACATGGTGGACAAAATGTCATACTGTGAATTTTTCCACAGTAAGTATAAAATTAAAAATGCATTGATCTTTCTAATTCCCAGCAGCAGAATGTATTATGGTTACATATTTAACTCTACCTAAAAACAAAGAATTCCTGCATGAGCAAAATTGTGAGTGCACTTTACAGGTATCCTGATTTCTGCTTGAAAGAATGAAGCTGAGCAGTAGAAAATCTGAGGCTGCAGCAATAGGTCTGATTTTGAAATATGAAATTAAACAGTAAGGGGTAGTTTTATGAACAAATACTTTAAATCAACCTGAAATTCATGCATTCAAGTCAGCTAAATCCACAGGCTTCCAAATAAAATTTCCAACCAAAAGTTAAGTAGGTCACATTCAGATAGTATATACAAAGAATTTCTAAACACACAGCAGCCTGTTTAACTATACAAAGATTGGTTATAAATGTATTACAAATATATGTCATAGGTAGGGATCAATAACCACCCCAGCTCGAAGGCAGTGAAAAATAATGGCCTAATCAATTATGTATACTTATACCCACCAAGTCAAATAATTTGCTAAGGGAGTGGAGACTGTCCTAATTAAGGCATTAATGCCCATAAAATTGTATTTTTGTTTCAAATACTTGTTTTCACATCCTATAATTTATCATTTTAGACCAAGACCTTCCTTAAGCTTTGTTTTAAAATTAACTTGAAGTCTCTGAAAAATGAAATGATTTTCACAGTAGAATCACTAGACCACTACCTCACTCACTGGCTGCATATTCTTCTTTTCCTAAGTTCATTTTATACTGAATGTCCTTCTGCCCTGCAAGGGATACACAGATGTTTCACCTTTCACTTCAACACTTGTGCTTACAGAATATGGATGAGCTGATTTATTTGTCAATTAATAAAAGTTACTGAAGCTTACCCACATTGTCTGATTTTTAGAGTAAAATAGCAAATTGTATCTAATGGAAAACAGCTTGCATCTTTCCCACACATTAATAAAGTAAATCCTCAATCCACAATGTTAACATTCCAGGCAATTTATACTCTGAAACAATTCGTTGTTGCCTTTTTCATGTATCTTCAAAATGAAAAATTCAACAGCATTGTTGGCTACATATTCTGGAAAACTAATCAATGCATTCTTTGTCTCCTATGGGACTCTTATTTCCTCAGCACTTTTAAAAACTTAATTCTAAAATTTATATCTATCTATCTATCTATCTATCTATCTATCTATATATATATATATATCCAATTGAGTATTAGCCAGAAGAAAATTAGAGCAAGCCATCAAGATCATTGCAAGTGTCTGGGTGTATTTTTGGTTGCTAATAGTATAGCAGAACAGAACAGACTGGGCAAATTGTTATGAAATAAGGTTTATTTGGGCTCACAGTTGTCATCCAAGGTCAAAGATCCACATTTGGCGACAGCCTCCTTTCTGGCACAACCCTGAGGAGGCTCAGAGCATCACATGACGAAGGACTGGGAGCACAATGGAGATCTAGCCATGCTAGATGGCGTGGCTGATCCTCTCTGGACTCAGCCCATGAATACGCTCACCACGTGAATTTATTAATCCACATGGAGTCTCCATTTTTATCCTAATTACAATTTTTTGGGTATCGCACAATGGGGACAGAATTTTAACACGAACTTTGGTAAGGTAAAGTCATATTTTAACCTTGACAGTAAGCAAACAACTTCATTTCCCAGAATACTTCACTTCCCAGAGTACTGTGTTAAGCTTCCCATACCCTTGCTGGTACACCCGAGGGAAATGTCTTATTGGCCTTCCTTCTGTCAGGGAAATTTTCTCAAAGTGTGGTCTTGGATAGAAATCTGGCTATTTCTGTGCATATGGAGATGAAGTTGTTAGAAAGGAAAGCTGGCTGGAAGTGAGCTTCTTGTCAGCCCTTCCTCCTGAGGGTACTACAATGCTATTGCTCTCATTTTACAAAAAAAAATATTCATGGCAGACAAAAATTCTAGATTAATTATATTTTACTGATAGACAATTACATGTATTACAGACAGCACATGCATATATTTATCTTTCTGGTGTTCTCATTCTGGAAGTGAATGTTACAGAAAATAACAGGAAAAAGAAAACTACATGAAGGTTGGGATGGATGTTTCCTTTGTTCATGCCCACACATACGTGTCCCTTGTCCTGGCACCATAGCATTTGTCACAGTAGATCTCTACATTTTAAGTCAGTTTTCCCACAATTTCCTTTTCATAAATATTCCAGTATTTACAGTTTTCCTTAATGTATCAGATCAGATAGCACTATCACTTGGTAAATAGCAAATTGGGTTTCGTAGCTACTGAAATGTTTATTATTTCTTCAAATATTCTGCTACATCTAAACCTTATTTCACTACTCATATTTCTATAATATGCTCACTTGTTCAAATATTCATCTTCTGAGGTCATATTTTCAGAGTATTGACCTCTTCCCAGAAGACTTACTTAGTGGTTTGTTTATTCTTCTTTTGTTGCTTGGACAAAATACCTGAAAACCAAAATGAAGAAAGGAAAGGTTTATTTAGCTTACAGTGTGTGGAGGTTTCAGTCTATACTCAGCTGGCTCCAAGGCACAGTGGTACAAGGAATAGGGCAGCAGTTCATGGTGGCAGTAAACGCAAAACAACAAGAGCAAAGGGAGGAGCAGTGGCTGCAGCAGACAGCCATCTTCTCTCCCTCCCGTCCATAGCTTTCAGGCTATCTACCCCAGGGCAGGAGTGGTACTCACACCCAGAATGACAGTATTGGATGCTGAATTTGTCATGAACTAGAAGCTGCTCTATGACTGCATGAGGTGTTGTGTAGACAACTAGACACAAACCATAACACTTGGTGACCAGTGTGGTGTGTGAAATGCAACCTGCTCAGATTTGCTGTGTTATACCTCTGTGAGGCCACCAGGAGCTAAAACAAACAAACAAACAAACAAACAAAACACCTCAGAGAAAGCAGACAGGGGTGCAGAGCCAGGAGGGAGGGAGGGGGATGGGCAGAGCACAGTTGAGAGCGGTGACAGGATGGCTCAGCTGGTGAAGCCCAAAGCCCCAGGCTCTCTCGTCACCTTCACCTCACGAAACAGCTCCTTCACTTGCACTATAGCTCTCCAGATGCAGGGACACATGAACATAAAACATCACATCCATTCTCTCATCACACGTTATTTGCATAAAATAGAACCAGTTAAGTACTAGAGCAAGAAACAACCAAATGCACCAATACAAAGTCAAAAGATGTGTGAAGGAAAAAGGCAAAACAACACAAGCATACTTTACAGACACTCCATGCTACAGTACTGGCCTTGGAAGACCTGCAAAATCCCTACAAGAAATGGTTTTGGAAAATATAAGTCAAAAAGAAATGGCTGAAGAGAAAATGAGTACTAGGGCCATTACCACTACAGAAATATATTTTAATTGTGTGCTATTGTAACAGAGTACAACAGAGAAGATGGGATAGACAGAAAGAGCACACACACCAAGTTAAAAGCTAATTCAAACCAGGAATCTAGTTAAGCCTGAGAAGGGAAAGCACCCAGGAAGAAGGGCAAATGTCAAGTGGAGTGAATGTGTAGCAACACTCTGCCTCCTAGGAAGGCTTCCAGGCAGGAAAAAAAGCTGAGATGAAGGACTTCCCTGAACTCCAGGATGGAAAAACCTCAGACTTCTGGGGTAACGGGTTTCCACTGAATACATGCAGCTAAGTAACTGATTTTTTTTTTTAATTTACAAAGGCTTTCATGCTCTGCTTATTCATATTAGAAGACAAGACAGGGGCAATTCAACTTAAGAATGTCCTTACAATGGGTATCCACCAAGCCACTTTCTTATTAGTATTTCCAGCAAAGATTCTCATAACTTTCTCTTCTTTTTCTTTTTCTTTTCCTTTTCTTTTCTGATCTGATTTATTTTCATTTCTTTCACTGGCCTTGCCGAACAGTTTAGACCCAGTACTACAATGTGTGGCAGAAGCAGGGAGAAGGGAAATCCTTTCCTTGGAGTGAGCATGTTCACCCTTTCACCACTAAACATATAATTAGCTGTAGATTTTCATGTATAGACCCTCACAAGTTAAGAATTTCCACGCTTTTCCTTTGTAACATCCTCCTTTTATCCACAATTTCATTCTTCAACTTCCTGAACCACATCTTTACGTTTGTATAAAATGAATTCTTTCACAATTAATAATACTAATGTTTTCAAGGGTTTTATTTATTTATTTATTATTTTTGTTTTGC
Source organism: Octomys mimax (assembly GCA_002564305.1). Lineage (NCBI taxonomy): Eukaryota > Metazoa > Chordata > Mammalia > Rodentia > Octodontidae > Octomys > Octomys mimax. The sequence continues at coordinate 9,457 of NDGM011093775.1, forward strand.
AGTACCAGTGATGGAACTCAGGACCTTGTGCTTCCCAGGCAAGCACACTGAGCTATCTCTCCAGCCCCGCTAAGGGTCGTATTTTATCTAAAGTTTTGTTTCCCTTCTCCAGTGATGAAATGAGAAAAGACAGAGAAGCAAAACAGTCCAAGATGCAGAGGGAGACACCGACGTGAGTGCAAAGTGCACCATGTCTTTCTGCTTCTGGACTCCTGACTCCACTTTAGGTAGAACAGTTACTTTCAACATCATGTCATTGTAAAATGTTTTGCGATTCTTTGAGATCTGCATCTTTTTAAAAATGGTCTTGTCAACTTTTCTATGCAGAAATGTCTTTCTCGATGATCTTGGAACTATCTCTTTGAAAGGTGGTCTTCATGGGAATTGTTTCCTTAACTCTGTTTCGCTGGGAAGTTATGAGCCTAGTTTCTCTGGGATACCTTGCCACAAAGTCCAAAATAACCACATTTGTGCAAAGATTTCTTTTGCTTTTGCTTTTGGTAATATCAATTAGTAAACATAAAGGACATATGATCTCTTCACCACTGTTTTGATCC
>NDGM011093777.1:2736-17853 GCA_002564305.1 Octomys mimax
GGGGGGGTTGTTGGCACTGTGTTTGTTTCATCAAGATATTGATAAGATATGAGCATTTCTAAAATATTTAAATGTAAAAGTTTCCTTTAGGCTCAGGGAAAATGAGAAATCAACTTTCTATGCTGTAAATAAAACTTATGGAACTTTTTCCAAATAATGGCTAAACAGAAAATACAAGTGGGCTTACTAAGTCCATAAATTAAAGATTCTCCAATTATTTAAGGAAAGAAATGGCTCTCTGATTTTTGAAGTTAATGATAAGTGGGATATAGTTCATTAGCACATTAAGAAGGGACAACAATGACTGGATGTGCCATTGAGCTGATGCATTGTGTCTTTATATAATTAACTTTGGACTTCATCTGGTTCAAAGAAAAGAAACCCCAAATTGTCACTATTTTGTCATCAATTCAATTTTTCTTTTTAATTATCAGGTCTGCTTTTCTTCAGTAATACAACTGAAGTGATTGGAGGGTTTCTGCTCTATTTTTTTATTATTATTAATTTTATTGAGAAACAAATAGCAATGAGACAATTTCAAAACCAATTTCTGCTCTGTGTTTAGTATTTGCTTTTGAAATTGTGGTTTTGGTACATATTTAATTGAGTTCTTGTGAGTTGAACTCCCCCAGAGAAGTGTGTCTGAGAACTGGGGGCACTCTCAGTTTAGGAATGTGGAAAACAGAAATTTAAAACTGAATAAATAAAGAATTAGAGAAGTAAGAAACTACATAGATGTCTGTGAAGCTCATGGTATGGGGCTAAGAATGATAAAGCCTGCTCTCTTTGTCTCGTCTGTGAAATACTCGGCAGGTAGACAAATCTTAAGCAGTGCTTTTTTCATAGGGCGCATCCCACTTAAAGATTTACATGAGACCAGCATTCTTAGGCTTTTGTGGTCCTGCATTATCTAACTTTACCTACTCTCTAGTTTGGGCTCCCACAGTACTCTTTTGTCATCTGACTCATTGTCTTCAGCTTGGATCATATTCAACAGTGTTCTATTCAAGAATCTGCATTTTCAGTTCTTAGTAACTGGGTCATATCTATTAAAATTTAGTTAAATAATAATTGTGCTAGCACTCATTTATTGTTTATTACATGCCAAACATTATGATAATAATCTTTTTACATTAATTGTAACTTGTAAGCCTGGAAATAATCTACAATGGTGTTATGAACTCCAATTCTGTTTTTGTTCTTGTTTTTTTTTTGTTTGTTTGGGGTTTTTTTGGTTTTTTTTGTTTTTGTAGCCAGCTCAACCTGCCCTGGGGGCAGGCTGGCTTAGCATGTGGTGCTGGGGATCAAACCGCGGTCTCTGCGGTTGCCTAAGCTTGCCGAAGAAGGTGCTTTACACCACTGAGCTATCTCAATGGCCCCTTGAGCCCCAATTCTGTAGTAGAGCAATTCAAGTAAGAATACATAGGTAGGAAGTAGCATGCATAAGATTTAACCTTAGGTCTGTCTAGCACTAAATCCATTAAATGTTGAGGTGTAATTCTTCATCTTGCTCCTTAAGCATTTTATGCTATGTATTCTTAGCAAAATTTGAGGAAAGGGACAATGTCTATATATGTCTTGTATGTGTCTAGATTAGGATAGTGCTAGATCTTCAACTTTTTTCATTTTGAGTGAGTATGGATCAGGTAGGATGAGATGATCAGATTTTAAAGCCAAAAAAAGAGAAAACTTTTATTCTGATTCTGGACATTTTTCTGAGGTAATATAGGTAAATATAATAGTGTCCCCTTGGAAAACAGTGGATAGAAATCAGTTTTTAAGAACTGCAAATTAGGAAAGACTTTTATTGTAGCTACAACAATGTTATTTGGGGTTAGATCAGTGTCATTCTTTTTTTTTTTTTTCTTTCAATATACAAACACTTCTAATTACAAATACATTTCATTGCACACTATGTGCTAAACAATGGGACACAATATTGACTACAAAGAAAAACAGTACCATCACATAGTGGTAGAAAACACAAAGCCAAGAGAGTCAATCTTCGTTTATTAATCTAGTTAGACCCATAAGTGATACGCAGAACAGTGGAAACACCTAATGAAATCTTGAGGAGGTGAGAGGAAGATTCCTTAAGGATACTTGAGGTTTCCTTTTGTGTCATTCACCTCCCTGTTTAGCACACACATCTAAGAAAGGAATAGGCATTTCATATTGGTGAAGAAAGAGAACAGAAATGCTTAGCTTCATGTTTTTATTTCCCATTTAAGATTGCAAATCTAAGTATATCAGTTCAGATTACTTACCAAATTTGAAAGATTAACAACAGAATGAATAGTTCATCTTTTCTAAGGAGATAATTATTAAAACAAATAAGCTTATGTTATAAAATATTATTATTTATTGAGGTAAAAAGTCCCCTCTAAATAACCATGAAGATGAAATAAATTATTTAATAAACCATTCAAAAATGACATCTTCCACAAATTCTTAATTATGAATTGTAAGCTGATTCCAGAAGAGAAGGGAAAAAGAGATCTAAACTGAGAAATGAAGTACAACAGAATATACATTTTTATTCTTTTATACACTGTCCTCTTGAAGTAAAGATGAAATGGAAAAAAATTGTGTTTTCAAAACTGAAGCATTGTTCATCATGCATAATTAAACAAAGTTGAACTTTTGTAGGTATGAAACAAACAAGCCACAGCTATTACAGGAAATGGAAGAAATTTATAATAAAAGGCAATACATTACCTCATAAATATATTCTTACTAGGAGTTTTAAAGATGAAAGCATTAAGCAGATACTCTGATTAATTTAACAACTTTATCCTAGAATTGGAATACAGATGTTTCAAAAGTCATTTGTACATAGATAAAATAAGTAAGTTACTGTTACAAAATACAGTTTCAAAAGCATCACTTTTTCTTAGTTTTCAGTAATTGAGTGAAGCTTAATCCTGATTAAAAATTCTTAATACCTTTTTGGTAAATAAATAATTTAACAAAATGTTTTTAATAAATTTAGGATTTTTAGAAAATGCAAATAGCATAAGAACAATTTTGTAGAACAGCATTTATTTTTATGTTGTAAGGACATTTGTGTATCATGTTGTTATTTTTCCTGTCAGCAATTTGGTAAAATAGCCACAATTTGCCAAAATGTTTAATAGGACACAAATACAGACATTTCATGTGATGTACCATGTAAATGTAAACCTTTGTAGTTACATGTTTTTGTAGCAAGAGAATTGTTTTAAAAGGCATGTAATTTATTAGCTATTGGTAGCTTCTTTATTGCCTTGCCGCGCTGCAGTAATAAATAAAAGAAAGTGAACTGATTTTACAAATGGCACACAAGGTGCACATTTTGTGTGGAAAAAGTCTTTTTTTAAAGAATTGGCATTAAATCCTTTTTTTGTGATGACAAAGAGGCTAAGAGTGCAAACTGTATTTTCTGTTTATCGAAAACAGTCTTTTTTTCTCCGGGGCATTTTTTCCTATGATCATCAAGGGATTTCAAAAGCAATAAAGTGTGGAATCATTGTTCGACTTGAACAGTATTAAAACTTAGGTTTTAATTTCAGTGAAGTAATAAGATTTGAACCTGTCTCACATTACAGCACTGTAAGGCATTTAGCAATTGTATTTTAAAGGGGGTTTTTAAAATGCAGCTCACTTGTAAGCTAACTGTCTGTCAGTAATTAATAGCTTTTCCCCAGCATAGGCTATTGTGATCAGACCAAGAAATATCTGGGTTTTTAGTACATATTATGATAATTAGGAGTCTTTATTTCTAATTAGTTTAAATGTTTTATAATTTTCAGTTTATTTGCTAAAAAGGAGAGTGATTTAAAACTATAATTTGTCTCTGGACTCTTAAAAATATGAAGATGCATGTATTTTTCAGTAAGTTTTACACAAGATTATATGTCAGTTCACTCACTCATTAACCAAGTATTTTATCCTTCAATATTATTTCCTAGTTTTTAGACCTCACGTTATTTGTATACGTAAAAAATATTGCCAGATAACATACTATATGTAAAGCTAAACGCACACTGACAATCTGGATTATTCTGTACTCAATGTTGAAACTTACCTTTACATCTCAGAAAAAGGTTTAAAATATGAGCATTTCTATTAGATCATGTGACAACATACTGCCTGATGAAAGATTGTATTTACCATTTTGAATTGCTATTGAAAATAATTGCCTCTACAAAAGGAAACATCTGTATGATGGTGCATGGTTAAAGCTGCCATCAATTTTTAACATTTGAGGGTTGAGCTATGACCTTTTATGATGACTGTGAACAGTAACTGCCTCCATTAGCTATAAGTTTTGTTTCTTTATTTTAGTAGATGCCCTAGACTGTAAATATTAGAGAATCTGAAATAAATCAACATATTATCCTAAGGATACAAAATGTAAGAGCTATTTGTGGTTGGGAACCTTTGACAGATAGTTTGGATGAAGCAGATGATTGCCTGCCTAGCGTATCTGGTCTCCATTGCTATGCCTGCAGGCAGTTTAGTGCTATGGTTGTATATTGATGTCAGGGTTAGTACTGAGTGGCTAGCAGTGACAGATGTCTATAATTACAAGCAGTGCTTCCAGTATTTCTGAAAAGCCAGCCTATATTGAACAATTATCTTATTTCTGCCTTGCCAAAGAGCATGTTCCAATTGCTAGTATTAGCAGTGGTGACTATAGCGCTTCATCTGCTGCCTTGGGACAAATGTGGGAAAAGCACTTGGTAATAAAACATAAATGTAAAAAATTTTTCAGCATTTAAATTAGTTAAGTTCAGTGTTTTCCTAATTTTTATTTTCCCATAGTGTTGCTGTTAAAGGAGTCCTGAAATATAAAAGCCCATTTGGCATACTTATTGGGATTTTGCTTTCCCCTAGGCCTGAGTAGTTCCCCAGCACAAGTATCCCTTGCTTTACTGAATAGATGTATTTAACCAAGTTGGCTTTTAAACAAGTTTTCTCCAGTGTGAATTATTTTCTGATGGGTTCCCATCACAAAACTGGAGACGCATTTTTATGGAAAATTTCTCACACCCAATAAGTTCAATTGGAAATTGTTAAAGGGAAAAACTATACAATAATAGAAAATGCTGAAATGTGACAAACACCTTAGTACACTAATGGCTTTACATTCAGTGAAAATTGTAGTTCTTAAGCTTTTTTCTTTCACCCCAGCCTACTCCATTCTTTTAGCCTTTTGGTCACTTATTGTCTTTTCTTACTTCCAAGTGTTTATGACCACTTTCTTCCGTGCTCCCCCTTGGTCTATTTTTCTGACTCCTCAGAAATATTCTCATGCTTAATATTACAAGTTAGCAGTTGTCTGTCTTTTTATCTGACGATTTGCATTTTAATACCATGCTTGCCAAGAGATACAGTTATCTGACACATGATACTCTTTGGCCTTCCTAAAGTTTAAGGTATTGGGTATTGAAGTATCCATGCTATAAGTTTGAAAATAATAAGTATGAAACATCTTACAAATGCAGTTTATCTTCAACCTTAATCTAATCTGTATTGAATTTCTACTTTTTTAACCATTTTGCTGAGTTCTTTTTCTCATTTAATTATCTCAACAATCTTCTACTTACCAGGGTTGATTATCTTCATTTTACAGAATATAAAGAAGAAACAGAATTTCAGAAAACTTAAAAAGTTGTTCAGTGGCAGAACTTGAAAAACATCCTAGTCTATATCCTATTTGCTTTCTACTATATCATAGTGACTGTGTATGTATGTATTTAGACATGAATTCAGTCACGATCAGTTTCAGAGTGTGATGACTGATAAGACCAACATCACCACTTTCATCCCCATATTAGTGTTATTTCCCAAGGAAAAAAAAAAACTCATTTCTGCCACACAAATTGGACTTCTAGTTAGCCATCAGTCACAAGAGAACTAAGCTAGATCCTAGATATTTGATATAATCCATCCTATAGTAGAGCAGTGACACAGAGCTCATAGAGATTAGTAATGTTGTATTTCTATAAGAAGCCCTGTCCTTACAATGAAGTAGTGCCATTTTATGGCCTATCACATACACACAAAATGAATCTTTCAATAATTTAAAACTAATGATATTTTGGAACTTCTTGTCTGTGCATTTAGCTTTTTGAAAAACTTGGAAAATTGGATTGACTCAGCTCATTGATATGAACTGGAAAGATGGCAATGTATTGGATATAGCAATGTAAATCATCTACTCACCAAGTGAGCTGAAAATTCACCAGGAATATGGGAAGCAGGGACTTAAGAAGACTCAAAATATAATGAAGAGGGTTTCAAAATTGGAAGCTTAAGTGATAACAGATAAATCCTTGAAATAAACATCACTAAGTACCACAACCCATCGTTTTCTTCTTCTTTCCCATTTCTTTTCTTGATCCTATTTATATTTTTTTTGGAATGTTCAAAGACTAGATTCATTGTATAAAATTAGAAGTTACGTTACCTTTCATTAAAGCTCTCTCCCTTCCCATCATTCTTTTTAACCATTACTAAAACTATTTACATACCAATTTAGAAAATATACCTATTTTCTAGCATCTTATCCAAATAAAGTAGAAAAAAGGGGGGAATTGTCATCTTGGCATATGCCAATGATAGCAATAATGCACACTTAGAGAAATTCTACCATGGATCAGGGCTGTTCTACATAATGAAACTTTTGAAAACTTCGTAAATTAAGTCCTACTGTCATCCTCATTTTACATTTTAGGAAGTTGAGTTTTAAAGAGTAATCAACTTATTCAGAATCACTTAGTGAGTGGCAGACTCCCACTAGTCTTGGGCTTTAGAATCTATCCCCAGCTACCTCATAGAATACCTCCTAGTGATAGTTTTCTTTGTTTAGCTATTGTTTCTGTCAGACAGATGAGGAATCTGAGTCTCTGAGAGATCGACTAATTGTACTCACAGAATTAACTCACGAAATAAAAATATTTATAGAATGATTGCTGTCTGCCACATACTGTGCCAACCTATGAAGTGAGAGCCTCACTTAAACTTCATGTGCTTTACACTAAACATATTATGTGTTTCTTCCTAGCTTAAGTTACTAAAATACATATTCAATAAATTTTCTCCTTCCTGACTTCTGAATAAGAAGAGAATATGTTTCATGAATTTCTGTATATTGCCTTGGTTCACCTCTTGGGCTTCCACATAAATTTTAGCAAATTTTCAACATACAAGGGGCCAGGGAGATAGCTCAGTAGAATAAGTGCTTGCCTGGCAAGTGCAAGGGCCTGAGTTCAATCCTCATTTCCGCAAAAAAACAAAAAGTCTGTTTCAGACTGGGCGTGGCGCCTATAATCCCAGTTCTTGGGAGTTTGAAAACAGGAAGATCACTATGAGTCTGATCTAGTAGTGAGACCCTGTAGATCATGTACTAAATATAAAAAAAAAAAGGAATCAACATAGAAGACTAAGATGAAAATAAGACTTATCTATTGCTACAAATATTGACTGCTGTGAGTTAAACCAGATATGAGTATTTGAGGGTATTAATTGGCCATTACAAGGCAAATTGTGTTTTGTGAATTGCATTTCTTTGCATTTGGGTAAATTAAAGTTTCATTAATTAGACTAGTGAAAGAGAAACTAAGTGTTAGAAAGGAATAGTTTTTTTAAATTTTTTTTAGGAACAGTTTTTAGTAAAATGTAAGAGTATAATGAAATAGAGGATTTGCCAAGGTAAGAAAATATAAATGTCATTGACACCCATTTTTCGTTCATTGTGCCATTATTTCTCTACTCTTCATGCCACATGTTTATTCTCAGGGAGATAAAGACTTAAGTATCCTTGGGAGGAAGATACAGAAGTTGTTTTATATACAGGAAATGGGACATGATTTTAGAGTGTCAACATGTAAGCAAATAGTTAATAGAAAACATGATGATTAAAGATGTTAAAGATACAAATGGGAACCTGGTAATGATCTTAATATATCCACCAAGGCTTTGCTGTGTTTTTACAGACAGTTTGGTTGAGTGTGTATGTACAAGAATTAGACTGACTGATGGAAAATTCAATATGATTTATTTACCTTCTGAATGACTATAGAAATGAGTTTAAGATATATTTTGCCCCTCAGAATGACTTGACCTACTTACATCATTAGTTCTACTAGCCGTACTTGTGTCATGTGTCTTGTGAAAAACAACACTACTGAGGCATTCTTAAAAATAGTCTTGCCAAATATTGCTTATGATTTGTTCTGTTTTAGAGATAGCCTTTAGTAATCAATCTCTTAAATTATTGCAATATTGAAACAGACCTGTTGTAATCCAAGCGTATCTAGAGCTTGTACAGAGCTTCACTATTCCTCTGCTCACAGGCTCCAGGATAAAATCAAAGACCTAAGAGTATTTCAAGTGACAGTCAAATAAATCTTGAGCTACTTTCTCCCTGTATGTGAGATTGGGGAGGCCTTTTACTCTTCTCTTATCCCTAGTGTCAGGTGTTAGGTCTTTAAATTCTGTGCTTTTTAGGTTGTACGCCTGAGGAGTGATGTATCCAGAGTTCCAGAGAAGGCTTGGAAAATAGTTAAGGTGAGTTGAGTTACTAGTTACAGTGGTAAAGCATCAGTCTTTATGTTTATCTCACTATACCCTCATATTGTTACTAAAATAGGCACAAGTGAGTGGTAAGTGTAAGGTACACTGTCTGGATTCCCTTTTTTATATCCTATATAGTCCTACAATGTGCATGATTTACAGCCACATATTCAATACCCTACAAGCACTATAAACTTCAGACTCTAGAATAATTGTATCATGTGAAAAGCAGCCAATGTTTCTTGTTTATAACATTTCTGAGTGTCCAATTCTAACCATGTACCCCTACCTTAAAGAGTAAAGTTGTATGTAGCTAGTTATTGATGCTGCCCAGAACACGTGTCCCTTGTGCCAGAAAATGTTTCTCCCTGACAACTTTAAAAGGTATGGAGTATTAGAGTAAGAATATTTTATTGCCTATTCCTCACCTCTGCCATCACCTTACATAGTTTAGCATCAACTATTTTATTCTAAAATCTAATCATGTTGTCTTATAAATTTGTCATTACAAAGAATTATAAATGCCCCTTCAAACCATGGTCTCAGAACCAGAGTTAAGCCTTTTTCTCAAAGTCTTGTGCCATAACCATTCTTTTTGAATGGTCTTGGGAAGATAATATATATTCTGAGGGCTAAACCATGCCTTTATCCACAGAAGACTAGTTTAACAGAAGCTTGGCCCAAGATGTGGAGCGAGTTGGCAGCCAGCATGAGCAAAGCTGTGTCAAGACAAATGTACACTCTCCATCTTCTCTGGTTGGCTTTCAGCTGGTTGCACCACAGGAGTCTTTCTGTGGGCTGTGTATCCTGTGACCAATAACTGGTGCACTCGACCCGGGTCCCTCTTGGCTAGTGAAGGCCTGTCGGGAGGCATTAGGTTCATGCTGCTGAAGATTCTTAGTCAGTGGCTCCCTGAAGGAAAATGAGGCAAACAGCCAGCTTCTGTTGAACAGGTGGTAGTTAGACCTTAGATCTGGCTGGAGGTGGGAGGAAAAGAATCTCCAAAATTACCTATCTTACTGGTTTTCACATTAAACCTATATTTCTCTTTCTAATTCATGATTGTTAGAAACTAATCCAGAAATGTATCTGGCAGCATCTGGAACCTTCTAACTTTTCTACCTTCCTTAGCAGTCTGGACTGGGGCCCAAGTCAGGAATGGAAACCCCACTGGGGTGCAAGCAAAAGAGGAAACATGTTCTTAGCCATGCATCAGTGGAGGCCCCTACTGGGAGAGGGGATTATCACAAGCAGCAGGCAGCCCTGCACCCTGGCCTGCTGAGTTCATGCTTTGTGCCACAGGATGTGGAGCGGAGGAAATGTGAGGCCAAACTGGACGCGTCAAGTTTTCTTATACAATAGCTTATTCAAGCAGATTAGGAATGCCTCTTAAGAGATTTGTTAGGTATATGTCCCCTTAGCAAGATGGCCACCACAGATGGTGGGCTTATATTCTAATTGAAATGAAAATTTAACATATTTTGTGCTGGTTCTATAGCCAGCTTTTCTTTATCAGATGCCATTCTATATTCTATTGAATATGGCGAGCAGATCCTTTGCCTTTTACCACTTAGTTTCTGATATGAATTTAGGTTTTAAAATTAAATTATGATGAAAAGATTTATGTCAGTCCTTTGTTTAATGGTGTTATTTTAAATGATATAAAAATAGGTAAGATCAAGATGAATCTACTCATTATCATTGTTTGTACATTTAATACGTAGCAGTGATGTTTGTACCATTAATTCTTTGGATGTGCTGGTAAGTTACTTGCAGTGTTCATGCTTTAATCTGCTTCGTGTTTTAATGAAAGAGTTCAGTGTCTTCCAAACAGTTTAAATCCATGTCTTTAGTGCTCCCCATTCCTTCATTTACCCCTCCTTATCCCACTGCTACCTGTATCTTTTATTTTATGGCTATCCTCCTTATAGACAGTATTGAATTAACCTCAAAGGACCTTGAAACCTAAAATGTAAATATGAAGATTGCTTTCTTATTCATAGGTACATTGAAGTTCAATTTTGAAATGTTCTTATTAAAGAACAGAAATTTTTTCACTATAATGTAACCTTACCAGTGACATGGTTTTATTACCAAATGACAACTAGTTTAAAACCTTAATGGGCAACTCATTTAAGTTAAAACAGTAATTTAAAATTCACAACATTTGAAGTAGTTGTGATACTGGTTCCTGTATTATTTTTGAATGAGTTTTTCACCAGAAATTGGCTCAGGGAAAATACATCCTTTATGGCAGAATGTTGTTGATTTCAACAGCATTCCTAATTTTCTGTATGGTGCCTGCTTACCATATTCTAAAGCTCTTTGAGAAGTTATAACATCTTAAACATTTATAGAAGGCCTAAGGGTATTAACTTACTGCAATTTTCTGAAAATTCATTATCCAAAATCTTAATTCATTATAACAGCTATTATGAAAGCCTATAGAATCAGTGTTTTCTCTTATTTTCTTATTTGCACAGAATAAGAGATTCATTGTTCTTTTTAATTTGTTTCATGGGGTGCTTTTGAGTACATTTCATAGAGGGCTGTTATTGAATTTCTGTGACTGTCATTATATATCCATACAACCTTTAGGAACTAATATTCTGGGTTTCCCAGTTCTATAATCTACTTCAATTTTAAGGATTGACATAATTAGTTTCTTCAAAGTTATAACCAGAATGTTAGAAACAATTCTGCAGATACCCAAGACCGAATATTAAGACTGGAAAAAGAAAGCACTTCTAAAATTATCACAATACATGTTTTCATACTTTATCAAGTTAAAAGTATAACTAAAAATCTTGTTACTATTTGCATGCTCATTCTTTTGTCTGTTTTCAGTTCCATTTAAAAAGCATATATAAGATCACTTAAGTTACCTGCAAATACAGAGAGCAGTGCTTGTCATTTAGTTAGTTCAGAAGTTAGAAAGTATTTTGCATTGTTGACATACTGTATACATATCTAAATGCTTTTTTCTGAAATTTAAAAGAATGTTTTCAGTACAATAAATAGGGATAGGAAAGCAAGCAAATGAAAATAGGGTTTTTTTAGGAGTCATGCTTTTCTTAAGTCTGTAATAATGACAATTTCTTATATTTCTAACAGATTCCAGTATTCAAATAGCTAGAAAGCGATGGGTACAAAGAAAACTAAAGTGGGTAATTTTTCTAGCTTCTAGGCAATAATGAGAATTAAAAAGGATTTAAGTTTTTATCAGGAAATTTTGAAGAAGATGCTTCATGCCTTTAACAGATACAATCTCTGACAGATAAGATAGATAGATAGATAGATAGATAGATAGATAGATAGATAGATTGATAGATAGATAGATAGATAGATAGATTTCAGTATTATTAATGTAAATTTCAAGGATTTTCATATATAGTGTGAACATCTCCAAGAAAAGCACCTTGTTACCTAGGTACCTGGTGTGTGTGTGTGGGTGTGTGTGTGTGTGTGTGCATGTGTGCGTGTGTGAAGAGCCTTCTCTTGAAAACATATTAGTGATAATTTTAGCATCAGATATTCACAAAGTCCATGGAAGAGGTTGTCAAGGAAAGTAATCACTGAATGCCAAGCTCTGAGTTAGGAGTCTTTTTTTTAATCTTTTCCAAACATGTGATATAATAGGTGTTATTAGCATCATTGTTGTGGTAGTTATCATCATCGTCAATTTTATTTTACAGATAAGCCAAGAGTCAGAGACTTTCAATAACATTTATTTGGTGGCAGTTTCATAATGCAAATCTAGTTCTCTTTGGAACCAAACTCAATACCCTTTTTCCTTTGTTAAATTTATCAAACGGTGTTCTAAGTACTGTGGAAACAGATACCTCCTCTTCCCTCCAGAGGCAAATGCTTGAAATTGTGGAGGTAGCATATATTTACAAGGAAAATTACAACATGGGAGAGCATATTCTGTTCAGTTCCAACAAGTTTGCAACAATAGGTTCACTAAAGAAAGACTTAAAGGAAAGTTTTTACGGAATCTGCAGGGCTTTCTCCACAAATATATTACATACATATTATAGTATTATAAACTACACCTTTTATAAAACAAGAAAACCATGGCTTCACAGATTGTTTTCTTTGGTTAAAATACTACAAATGAGATGAAATTGGTCAAAGTATATATACATTTTTATTCATTTAACAAACATTTATTAAATAGTATGCATGGTTGTGATAAAAGAGAATTGTATCTGTTCACAGGGAGACTAGTAAAGAAATGCAGATATCTTGAGAGAGAAAGAAAGGAAGGGGAAGAGCTGGCAGAAGCAGGCACAAATGTGGTTACAATGTGAACTTCTCTAATATAACCAAAGGAATAACTGCTTACCTAAAGTCATCTATTGCTCTCCCTTTTCTGAAGAATGACTAACGATTTAGTCTCATACTCCATAGATTTTTTTGCTGAGATTTTGTTATGATCAAATTATTTTAATAGATTCTGAAATTGAAAATGTGTGAATTAAGAGTTCTTGAGTCCCTGTGCCAACTCCTGTGTGCTTCCTTAAAATGGTTTCTGTGTTGTGGGGTTTTTTCTTGATATCATAAAAACATCTTTGGCAAAGTAATAAAAGATGCAGAAAAGTATTAAAAACTGTTGTATTAGAATTACTTTCTCTAGAAAATTTTCTTTGACTTGTGCTTTATGATAAGCAATTTTGTGGATATTTCTTCACCAAACACATTACTTCCCACCTTCAGATTATAATTAAATTCCAAATATTAGACATTTTCATATTATCTGCATGTTCGCTGAAAAAGGTGCCTAGGAAAATGTGAGTCTTTTAAAAGAAATGCTGTAATCATGCATTGATTTTAAATGACTGTGTCACAGGAGAAAACAAATCAGATTGTTGCTCTTAATGAGCTTTTCAATTTGCTATTCAGTAGATCAGATAAGTGGATTTAAGAGGTAATGATCCTGTTTAGTACTCAAGCTTGACTGTCAGATCCTAGTAGTGGAGAGAAATCCCCAAGGACAAAAGCGTTGACACAGTTCTAGATGGGATAATGGGAATCAAAGCTAATGGATGATAAAAGGAATGGTGGGAGTTACAAGGATAATTGTGGATTAAAGCACTGCCATGTGTCAATATTGTCTGTTTTTTAAAGTATATTATTGGTTCAAATCTGATGCTTTAAGAAACTGTTTTGACAGCAAAGCACAACAGACCTGCCTGCATAGTTTCCTCTTGTCTTTAATGCTAGAGTCACAACAGAAAAATTTCTCCTATGAGGAAACCACCAATTTTAAAAGATACATTTTTGAGGAAAATGTTTTATATATTAAAAGTCACATTTTAATTATATTTTTATTAAATATGGCTTAGTTAAAATGAATTTGAATTAATTTTGAATTTTTACTTAAAGGGATAGCATTTGTCTGAAAATGTAAAATTTGGTTTTGTAAAAGTATATTATAGTCATCAAGTGCTACAAAACAAGAAAATCAACTAGAAGATAACAGATTATAAAATAAGATAAAACCACTGAGATAATGACATCATGTCCTTTCCAAAAATCAATATATAAAAACATGGAATTTATGATTATTTTTATTTAGCTATAAAGATGATCCTGTATGTACCTTTAGGAAAATTTGTGCTTAGAATTGTAGCAGGGCTAGTTTAAAACAAACCCATTCATGTTTTCAGCTTCGTTAAGTGAGTGCCTTTAAAACTCAGTTCGAGTTAAGGGCACAGTCTATGGCTGTGGAAAAGAGCAAAGCGAACAGAGGAAAAGAGGTAGTTAGTAGTGTGTCTGGCCCCCAATATTGTCTGATTATATAAAATAGGCTTATTGAAAGATCTTATTTGACAAGGGTGCTAAAATAAAGTTTAAAGATAACCACAGTAATCAATTACTAGATAGTCACTGGTTAAAATAATATAAGCTGTTCTTTGTAAGTGCTTTTCTTTTTCTCTTATAATTTAGGATTCTCATCTTTTGTCTATAGAATTCAGTATATGCGTAATAGGAAAAATACTTCATTGTTCATCGCTTAATACCCACATTAGCATATAATCCTAATGGATCCATGCCATGATTTTCACTATTACACATTAGACACACAAGTAGTAATAACTTGACAAAGAGCAACTTAGATGTTGGGACATGAAGAGTAAGACACAATATCACCCAGCAAAAAGCTCTCAGTGTGTAGTGGGGGAGATGGATAACCAAATAATTACAATCTGAAAAGCATCATGATAGAGGAAAGAGATCAGATGTTATAGGAACATAGAATACAACACACACTGCCTGAGAAAGCTGGATAGGCCTCTAGAGATGGTATTGAGTGGGAATCAAGCAAAAAGGAGGGAGAAAACTGATTCAGGCAAAATGGAGACTACATGAATACTTTTAGAGATCTGAAACTGTATAAGAAGTCTTAGAGATCCATTAGTATTTCATTATGTCTTGAAATTGAGGGCAAAGGTTGGGGAAAGTTGTGAAAGACTTTCTGTGCTATAAAACGTATCAATATCACATTTTGCAAGGGTCCCAATTCTTTTTTTTTTTTTTTTTTTTTTTTTT
>NDGM011093800.1:0-14018 GCA_002564305.1 Octomys mimax
CCTCTCCCTTCCCAAGGCTCGGGGCCCCTCCGCCTCTCCAGAGCCGCCTCCCGCCCAACCTGAAAACCCAGCCCGCCGCTTTGCAAGCTCCGCGGTCTCCCGCCGCCTCGCGCACAGATCTCGGGCCACAGCCTCCTCCCGCGCGCTCCAGCCGGGATCACTGCTGGCCGCCTAGCCCCCCGCACTGGCAAGGGGCTGAGGGTGTCCCGCTCCCCTCTCCGGACTGTGCCGCAGAGTCCCTACTGTTCCCTGAGCTCCGCGCCCAGCCGCCCGCGCGCTGGCTGCCGATTTCTACCTGGTCCAGCAGCCCGCGATCTCATTGCAGCTTCGCGGCGCCGAGCTGCGACCCTCTGCGCCTTCCCATCCCGGACCCCAAGTACCCCGCTCACGGACCTCGGGATCTCTGCCTCCGCCGCCGCTGCCGCCGCCGCCGCCTCTGCCGCCGCCGCCGCCGCCGCCGCCACAGCCACAGCCACAGCCTGCAGCGCAGCCGCCGCTTGCCTCCCTCTGCCCAGCGCCCTGGGACTGGCAGACCGGGCTAGGCTGCAGGGGGCTCGGAGCTCCCCGCTCGATCCTCGGGCGCGGGGTCTGCGCTCCGCCTCCGCGAGCCGCTCGGGAGCTCCGGGGCCGTGGCGAACGGGGTCTCGCTGGGTTCGGACGCGGCCGCAGCGATGCGCTCCAGGAAGCGCCGCTGCGGCCACCGCCGCAAGTTTAACTTTCCCAAAGGGCTCGGTTCGCAACACCGTTGCTCCCTCCGCGTCCTTTGGCCCGCGGAGCCTCGGCGCGGCCGGCTCTGCGGCATCAGGCGAGGCTGGCTGTCCCTGGGAAGCCGCGACCCTCTCCGGCTCCTGTCCCCGACGGGAGCCGGCGCGAGGGACCGCGGCGCGCCGCGGGAGCCTGGGCTTTGCTGGCAGGCGCTCCGAGCTAATTTCTGAGCTTCCCCCAGCCTTAGGGAGCTCCCAAGTTTTCGGGACCCAGGCACAGCAACAGCTCCAGCTCGAGATGGCCGGGAATTTGGGAGCGGGGACATTCGGGGTGAACAGGTAGCCCACACTAACACTCTCGGGGTTGCAAGCACTACACAGCGGGCAGGGAGACAAAGGGGACTTACCAGAATTTCGGAGCTTCTTGTTCCGTGTCACAGCCAAAATGACCATGGAGTTGCCGATCAGGTCTACTATGATGGTGAGGACCATCGCGCAGAACATGGCAGTGACTAGGGCCGGTGGATAGTCCGGCTTTGGCAGCTTACAGCCGATGCAGCCATAGGGGGTAGGGACTGCTAGATTAGTCCCCATGCTGCTCCTAGAGACCCTTAAGATCCCCCAGGTGGCTCAGGATCCGCAGCCGACCCGGACTGCGAATACCTGCTCTGCTGCCGCTCTGTCACCGGGAGCTCCGGGAAAGCGTGCCTTCCTCTCCGGCTGCCAGAGAGCGAATGAGCGGCCTCCCTCGCCGTTGAGCTTTTAAAGCCCCGAGGGGGTGCCCACCCCTAACTCCTCCCCCTGACCAATCAGATCTCTCGACCACCTCCGCCTTAATTACTACCTCCTCCTGGACAAATCCACAGCGAGATGTCGTCTTGCTTCCGTCTTGCTTCCGATTGCCTTGTTTGTGCTTCCCCCCACAGCCTGCCACCCCTCCCACCGTCCCTCAGGTACCCAGCTTCGTGACTAGCTCAGAGCCTGCCTCCCCCGCCCCTCCAGCCGCTGTGCATCTAGCAAATTCTCCTTTCCCTTCAATACAAATACCTGTCAAAGAGCTGTACATTGCAGAATGGGGACATGGGGTCTTCTTTGGAGTCTAGGGCCAGCCCAAGCTAGTCCACGTCTCCTATCAAGATGTGGGGGACAGCCAGGGGTCTCTTAACCCTTAGCCTCTGGCCTTGTTGTCTCAATAAAGGGTCAACCCCACTCTGCCGGCTGTGCACACGGTAGGGAGCAGGGCCTACTATTTTGGGGTCTCCCACCCAAAATTGGGGTCCCAACCCACTTAGGGTACTTATTCCCACTCCTGTTCTTTTAGGGAGCCAGTTTAGCACCAGTAGCGGCAGCGGCAAGTGGCTGCTCCGTTCCCACCAAGGTCCTGTGCTCAGTATTAACAAATGTACCCGGTGTCCCACTCTGGAAGCTGAGAGTGGTAGTGCACACAGGAAGGAGGGGAGGCAGTTGGTGGCTGCTGGATCCCCAGCTTTGTGGGAGCCAGAGCAGGACCTGCTCCCCTCACAGGTCCGGACCCCAGAGGAGGGGGGTCGGGGGTGGTTTAAGAGGAAAACTAAAGCGGGTATGAAAGCCCTCCTGTCGCATGGCCTCTCTTCCAGGACGCGGGAGACTAGCGGCTGGGGCTTCTGACCCTTTTCCCGGTGCTCCGCGCGATCTGGGCACAACGGGGCTGTGGCGGCACGGAAGGTGCTCGGTCCCAGGGGGTAGCCTGGAAGCCACTGACCGGCTAGCGTCCTCTGCCCCGGGCCAGTCTCCTGTCACTCCCCAGAAGTCGGTAACGGTTAGGGGCTTATTTCGACCCTTTCCCTGTCCTCCCCAGACGTCGCCCATCCCCGTGGCGCGCCCCAAAGTGTAAGTGTGCGGGCTGGGGGAAATCGAGCGTCCAATTCAGTTAATGGGACGAGACCTGGGCACTGGCTCCCTCAGCAGCTTTGAGCTAGAAGCCCCCTTCCCTAGCAGCTGCCCTCTGCTCCCTAAGGGGTGCAGAAGGCTCTGGAAACAGAGCGGGGCAGACTCCTGAAGAGACGGTAGGGCAGCGCCTAAGGTGGAGGGGCCGTGGCCTGTGCCTCGCAGTCAGACGGGGGAGAGTGCTGCCTCCAGACCAACGCCCTCCCTTTGGAACTGGATTTCTGCTCCCTGCTAAAAGTTAAGACTGCGCTTCTGAAGCCTCTAGAAGACTCTGCCGAACACACCTGGAAATTCGGTCCAGACCAGCCCTCTTGCCACCTTAGGGGACAAGGGCCACACTGGCCCGGAGCGCCACCATCTGGATGCAGCAGCCCCCAACCCCGGGCTAAACGCGGTGGTCGTGGAGAAGGGCCTGGGGACGTGGGGATGGGAACAGTCAGAGACCTTTAAAGGCAAAACGCGCAGCTGCCAGCTCAGTCGCACACACGTTCTGCGCGAAAACCCCTTGCTCAAGGCTGAAGCCCCCAGCCCCATCCTGTGCTCGCTTCCGAGAGCAGGAATCAGCGCGAAGTAAACCGTTCCCCACCTACAGCCCGCTCGCGCTTTGTCTCCGCGCTCCCCAGCCGCCCGCGCTCTCCCGCGCTCAGCCAGGGGCTGCCCGCAACCTCCACCGCAGCGGAGGCAGCAGCTCTGCGGTCCGCGCTACCCTCTGTGCGCCTGGCAAGGAGCCCAGTAGCGCTGAGCCAGAAGGGTTGTGTAGGAGCCACCTCAAGCTACTGGGACCGACTCCCCGGAGGGTTTGGATCCCTTTGCTTGCGGGAAGGAGCTACGGGAGTTTGAGTTCAAAAGAACACAAGAAATAAAATTGAAGGGGAAAAAGGGAGACGGGATTCCAGACGCTTAATACCCGAGACTCTAGCTTCCAGCCGCGCTGAGAAGACGGCTGCGGACTCTCGGGCGCTGCACAACCCGCCCGCGTGGCCCCGCAGCCAGCGCAGCGGGGGGACTGGAGGGTTGTCTGCGGTCGTGGTCTGGGCTTCCCGGCACTGGCAGGAGGGGAGAGTGAACCGAGCTCCCGGCCTCTGCCCCAGTTTGGACGCTACGGGACCGCAAGGTTGTGAGCCTCGGGCTTTTCCATAACAAGAGGCAGATATTTTAATCATTGAAGGCGGCTGGTGCCAACCCAAGCCGGTCCGCTCGGGCGAACTCGGTATCTGATTAAATTAATTTTCTTATTTTTACGAACTGGTCCTACTAGACATCGTGAACATTGCTCCAGTGCTAAGAAAAAAAAGACAGTGAATCAGGTGGAAGCACGAGGGAAGCAAGCAAGACCTCTTTGCCTGGCCGGGGAAACGGCTCAGCGGCACATTGCCTACCTGTAAGTTAGATACTGAGCTTGATTCCCGGTGCCAATAATAATAATAATAATAATAATAATAATAATAATAATAATCCTCTTTGCCGCGATAGAAGTCTCCCATGCCATAAATTCAATCATTTGGGAAAGGTAAAGTTAGAGCCCTTTACAGGGCGCGGTGTGGAGTATGTGGCTTCCGATTCCAAAGATTTAAAATTCAATTTCTATCTAATCAGACTGCTAAGGAATAACAGATAAAGCAAATGTGATATTCCGGCACATTTGAATACTGCCCTGCTCTGCCGTAAACTCGAGTCATTTGCCGGAAAATGGGTGCTCCTGGAGACCGTACTGGTACCTGAAATAAATTAGACACACAAGCTTAACTATCACATGCTTTCTTTTCTAGAAGAAAAGGCAAATAGGAATAAAAAGTAAAACAAAAGACAGATACTAGAAATAGCAGGGCAGATCTTGTGCAAAAGGGAAAGGGACCGGGAGAGGAGGGAGATGGAGGGCAGGGAGGGCAGGGAATGAAAAGAGAAGGAAGATTTGCTGCGTCCGGGACTGACGCTCCACAAAAACGCGCTCATTATGTACTATAAGCACGGGCTAAACATTTTTTTACAAAATAGCATATGAGATCCACAGGGATGCGTTAATAAGCGGGGTGCACAGAGACACAGTACTGGGGATGTGAAAGCTGTCAAGATATAAGATCCAAGTGCAGGCGCTCTGGGCTATTGTCTGAAGTGGTAGACGGAGCAAGCAAAGGGCGCTTGCTGCTCAGCAGCAGGTGGCCGTCCGGTGTGCCCACAGAAGCTGGTGTCTGATGGCCATGTCCAGTCACCTTCCAGTAAACTTTCTAGCTCCCTGTTTAACCCTGGAGTGCTACAATAGTGCACTGCCTGGAGCTAGGGACTGTTGTATTAAGTGTGCACTTTGTAGCTTTCTGAAGCTTCTACAGAAACGAGTAATATCAGGTTCAGATTCAAATTCTCTGTGATGAATAGGGTCATTTGCCTAAAATGTACCAATAAAATCTGATGGGAAGAAGAAAAGAAAGCTTCCGAAGGATCCATTTTCTCCCAGCAAGGGCACTAAATAGATGGGGAAACTGAGACCCAGAGGGGGGAAAGAGATGGCCGAGGACATGGGAGGGCTTGAGGAGGAACCCAGACTCAGACCCAGGCTGTGTCCGGCTCTGCCCCACCCCACCGCAGCCCAGCCTGGTAATACAGCATTTTTGTTCTGGATCTCAATACTGTGAGCTGCTTCTCCCTTAGCTGCGCTGCTTCTGACCCGTTTCTATGGGGATTTAACGCCCGCCACGGGACACCCACCTGCTACAGTTACAAATCAGCCATTTTTGAATATGAACAAAGTTCTGCAGCCATCACCAATAGCTAACCTCAGAACCTTCCCATCACCCTAGGGGCCGCTCCCGAGACCCCAGTTACTGGTCATCACTCATCTGCCCTCTGTCTCCATGGCTTTGCTGTCTGGACATTCCATATAAACAGAAGCTCGCAGCATGTGACCCTGTGCCTCAGGCCTCTTCCCTTCGCACAATGTTCCCTGACACAGTGGCACGGCTAAGTACTTCCTTTTTGTGGCTGTGTGACATTCCATGGTATGGACAGACCACCTGTTGCTTATCTGTCCTTCCACTGACTAAGGCTTGAGCGTCTCCCTGCTGCTATGAGAAGTGGGACTAGAGACATCTGGGCTTCTCTTTAACCCTAGGATAGGCAAGCAGAGGCCCCTTAGCACCCAGTGCCACTGTCTTACGCGTAGGGCTGGACAGGCCAGGATTGTCTCAGGCACTCTGGACTCCTGTGGTCCATATTTCTCCGAATTATGGAATCATTTGCTAATTTCACCTTACTTATCACTGGGGATTTCTCTAATAATAAAATGAGAACTTGCCAGGGAGATAACTCAGCAGCACCAGTGCCTGCCTGGCACATGCAAAGTCCTGAGTTCGATTCCCCGTGGGGGGGAAAAAAAAAGGAAAAAATGCGAACTTGGTACAACCACAGGAAAAGTGAAAATGTTTTTCAGCTGCTGGATCAATGGGAATTGTACTTGACTCTTGGTTCTTGAAAATGAAATCAAGCTTGACCCCAGCTCTTGCACTGATGCGTGTGTGGCCTTGGGCGAGTCGTTCGGCCTCTCTGCATCTCAGTGGGTTCAGCATGAACTGCACATGGGCACAGCACCCCGCCAGGTCGGTGGATGGTTGTAGGAGGCCGATGGTGCACTAAGCTCTTAGAGCAGAGCAGGTGAGCCCGGCACCCGCAGCTGCTGCAGCTGCTGTTGTTATCACGACAGTTTCTCTCCTTCCTTCCTTCCTTCCTTCCTTCCTTCCTTCCTTCCTTCCTTTCTTTCTTTTGAGACAGGCTTCTGCTGCACAGCTCAGGCTGGCCTTTGAGCTCACTTTGTAACCAGGCTGGTCTTGAACTCCAGCGATCCTCCTGCCTCAGCCTCCTGGGTACTAGGATTGCAAGTGTGTGCCACCATGCCTGGCTTATCACGACAATTTCTATGTCCTGTCAAAACTCTTGTTGCACTTCNTCTCTCTAGGATACAGGCTTTCTGGGCTATCAGAGATTCCAAAGCCGCCTGGCTTTCCTGGCAAATGCTACCTGGTGGGCACTTGCCAGCAGCCCTGGCCACTGTGAGTGTCAAGTGGAAAGAGACACTCAGAACGCCGCGCTCTTACACTGCCCACTGCAGTGCCTGAGAGGCTTCCCTGACGCGGCTCTTAGGGTGGTCGCTACTGAGAGCAGGGGAGTTTCTGCACATTGCTCACAAGGAGGAAGGGGAAAGGTCGCCCTGGAGACAGGCAGCCCCGGAGGCCCCCAGTGGCAGAGGTGAGCTCAGGCAGGGGAGCAAGGGCCACGGGAGGTCTGGCTCCAGGCTGAGGGTGAACCTCGGAGGTCCTGAGGGACTCCAGCAGCAGTCGAGTTGTGGAACTCAGCACCAGCTGGATCCTGACGTCCACACTCCCAGGAGCAGTTCAGGACACGTGCTAGATATTTTTTTTTCCTGTACAGACTATGTCTGGTCACATTTGCTTTACTAACTTAGAGACACGATTCTCATTTGTGAAATAGGCAGAGAGAGTGATTGTCCTCTCCAAAATCCTCTGGGCTTAATTCATCATAGTTAGAACCACTTTATCTTCTCCTTGTGCTTGAGTCATTAGAGAGTGTGGGACGCATCCATTTCCTTTAGTACAATCAAAATAATTAGCAGCCAGTAGCTCCGGGATTGCAGCGGCTGCTAAAGACTACAGGATAGGTGGTGGAAGTCAAAGGGTGACCAGGGAGAGAAGTAGCACATTAATTACTTATAGTATCGCTTGCCCTCGCCTCCCCGGCATGATTCCCCAGAGCCCAAAGCGGTCCCCTGGGTCCCTGCCAGTGCATCCGGGCTTTTTACCGCATGGCACACATGTTCCTGTGCTCCTGGATGCCAGTACGAGGCCCAGAGCGTTTCTACTTTCCCCATGAGCGTAGCACAGTTATTTTGCTGAGGCCCAGAGAGACTCATTTAGCTGCTGTAGGTTGCACAGATGTGAGGAGTAGATCCAGAAGTGGAACGCGGCCATCTGGCTCCACAGCTCTTGTCTTGATCACCCTGCCTACTGATCCCTGCAGGCCACAACTGGCTACTGGCTCTAGCATGCTGCTTCCCAAATTCAATACATAGGAGAGCTTCCCGGAGTGGCAGGGAAAATGCAGATTTCTAGGCCTGTGCTACTAACTTCGTAGGACTGCGATGGCTCTGGGGAGCCTGCACAGTTACCAAAGGGCTCAAGTGATTCTGGTACAAGCACTGCAGGGGCTCCCCACAGTGCAACATGAGGAGTCCAGCTCTGCCACTGGCTCGGGGCCCACTGCCAGGGAGAGCCATCCTGCTACGACTTGCTGTACTTGCTCCAGTTCCCAGGATCTCGCTTTACTACTCATACCAAAGCATTCTACACCTGGACTGCACACACGAGCCGCCCAGCCCAGTGCCTGATAGTAACTGTCCAGTCTCCTGAAATGGAGACCGGGGCTGCCTGGATCAGCACAGACAAACACAGGTCACCGAGCTGAACTCGAATTTCCAATAAACTCTTAGCCTGCGTATGCCCATGCACCACTTGGACATGCTTACACTAAAGCTTGTCTACGCTTCTCAGAAACTTAACTTTAGGGGCTGGCGAGATGGCTCAGTGGTCTAAACCACCTACTTGGAACAAGCTTGGCAAAGTATAGGGACCGCGGTTCAATCCCCCAGCACCACATGCCAGCCAGCCTCGCTGCCCTAGTGGGCTGAGCTGGCCACACACACACACACACACACACACACACACACACACTAAAAAAATTTTTTTAAAAAAGAAACTTAACTTTAGTCAGACACCCTGTATTCTGTCCCTATGGCTGAAGGCTGCCTGGGGATGATCCTAAATAAACTGGCTTATTTATACCAAGAGCTCTTGGCATTGGTTGGCTGGTGAAGGGCTTTCCTTCCTCCCTTCTACCATTTACCCTTCGCAGGGGCCCTGGCATGCTGAGGAGAGGCACTACTGCTCTCCCTGCCACCTGGCGCCTGGCAGCCCCTGGCTCTGCACATTTCTCACTCCCTTCGCCAACTTCCTCTTCCCTTGGGAGGAGCGAGCTCATCCTCACCCCCACACCTGCAGCCCGATGCCCTCCGTGCGTGGAGAGGCCCTGGAGCAGCAGCCCCGGTGCTTGCGCACCCTGGCATTGGAGATGGAACTGCTGCGTGCTCTCTACCCAAGTATCTGATCCCTGTGTGCATCTCAGAGGCTCGAGATCAGCCCCTTGGAGACGTAGTTTTGGTGTCCTTCCAGGGGCTCCCCAAGTAGATTGGTATACGCCACATGGCCAGTCTTGATAGTCAGTCCACTTGAGAACCACTCCCCAGTGTGATACGCGTCCGTTCAGGTCCTTTCTCCGCCGTGTCACTGCATGTAGACGCTTACCCTCTGGCCAGTCCCAGGGCAGGCCGGGGGTGGGGTAACTTTCCAGGGGTCCAGCGGGGCAACTTTCCAGGTTTTTGGTGTCCTGGGCAAAAACTCAGCCAAGACCCACGGAAGAGGTGGCGAAGGTGTGCCCAGGAAAGTGGACAAAGGAAAGAAGGTTTTGTATCCAAACTCCTGGCCCTTGCACAGATAAGGCTCTGGGACATTTGTCCTATCAAAACCTCCCTTAGCCTGGCGCCAGGCTGAAATTGCCCTGGAACAAGATTCACTTGGCTTCCCACCAGCGGTGAGAGAAGGACCAGGAACGGTGTCTTTTGAACGGTTGTGGCACACACAATGAGAGATTGAAAATAGCACCTTTCTTTTATTATTCTTTCAATCTTTATTTTTACTAGTCCATGTCTGCAGCTCATAATGCCCGCAGTCCTCGTGGGCAGCTGGTGCTTACTTGCATGCAACACATCTGACTTGCTTTGAGAATAGCATCATCTGAGCCAGGCCTGGTGGCACATATGTATGATTTCAGCGCTTGGGAGGATGAGGCTGGAGGATCTCTGTGAATTCAAGGCCAGCCTGGGCCACAAAGTCGTTTCAAGGCCAGGTTGAACTGCATAGTGAAACCCTGTCAGAAATAGACAAAAGATGCCACAAGTCCCTGCATGGCAAGCACAATGTCTTGAGTTTGAGTCCTAGTACCAAAAAAATAAAGAAAATGGCATCACGTGACTGGGCCTGTGAATGGCGCCAGATTCAAATGAAGGATAGAAAAGTGTACTTTTCAGGTTGATCAGAGGTGGCCCATGTCAAGCTGACACCATTGTGCGACCTGTTCTTGGAAAACAGCTTGCCCTACCTGCATCTCCCAGCATTTCTTGACGTTTGCCACACTCTTCCCAGGTCCTTTTCCAGCTCACCCCACCCTGGTCACCTATCGCACCTCCCCAGGCTAGGTGTGGTGGCAGGAGAAGAAAGGGGCCCCTGGAGTGTTAGAGCAAGAGGAGGGGATGGGGGAAGAGAGGAGGAAAGGAAGGGAAAAGAGAGCAGCAAACGGGAAGAACGCTTTCGCAAATAGGGAAGGGAAGAGGGATTTCAGGGGGAGGCAGAATGGAAAGAAAAGAGTGCAGTTCTGTCATGCACAGGGCCAAGCTCCCTGGGATGAGTCCCATCACTACATTCCTGAGTGCTGGAAAATTTAATTTAAGGGCTCGAGAAAATAGCACTTGTTCATTTACTCTTTTTTTCTTTCATACTGGGGCGTTAAGCCAGGGTTTTCACACCAAGCCACATCCAGCCCTTTCTTTAATTTTTTGACATAGAGTCTTGGTAAATTGCCCAGGCTGGCCTCAGACCGGTGATCCTCCTGCTTCAGCCTCCTCAAGCATTAGGGTTACAAACATGTACCTTAACATTTAGTTGTTTATGATCTAGAGATTAAGCAGCACGCCCTAAGCAGGCGTGGCAGGTACTCTGCCGTCTGAAATACACCTCTAGCTGCAACCCTGTGTGCTGAAAAGCTATGCACTAGGGACACGACTCTGAAATAATAAAAATGCTGCTTTTACATCCATGTCTCACCGTCTTTGTGCTCTTAGGGTTCATCGCACTGGCCTAATAAGTGGCAAAATGTGTAAATGGAGAATTCCGCTGTCATAGTCTTTATTTGCAGCTTCTGAAGTAACAGAAGGGAGAAAGGGGAGGGTTTATTTGTGTTCTGTCCTTTTCAGTGTCGATCCTGCCATATTCCCCGGGGTGGCCTCCAACTCCCCGGGCCAAGCACCTTCCCAGCACACTGTCCCAGCAGTGGGAATGACAGGCAGTGCCACCCTACCTGGCTAGAGAGGGGTGTCATAATAATAAGATGGCAGCGAGGTGTGGGGCTGCACGCCTGTGCTCCCAGCAATGGAGATGCAAAGGAAAAAGAATTACAAGTTTTAAGCCAGGCTGAACTCCATAGTGAGAGCCTTCCCTGTCTTGTTTTAAAATCACTGGGCATAGTGGTGCATACCAGTCATCCCAGCACTTGGGAAGCTGAGGCTGGAGGATCATTGTGACTTAGAGGCCAACCTAAACTGCATAGCGAAAGCCTGTCTCAAGAGGACAAAAATAGAAGATAAAGAAAAAAAAAAAAGAAAGAGGAAAAAAAAAATCTTGGCCGGGCATGATATCGCATGCTTGTAATCCCAGCACCAGGAGGCTGAGGCAGGAAGATCGCTGAAAGTTGGAGCCCACCCAGCCTGGGCTACAAAGTGAGCTCAAGGCCAGCCTGAGCTGCACAGGAAGACCCTGTCTCAAAAAGACAAAAGTAAAATAAAATCTTTGTTAGGCATGGTGGTGCACACCTGCAATCTCAGCATTCAGGAGGCTGAGGCAGGAGGATTGCTGTGAGTTCGAAGCCCACCTGGGCTACAAAGAGAGATCAAGCCCAGCCTTAACTGCATAGTGAAAAACTGTCTCTAAATAAATAAATATCTCATCTTTCCCATGGTTGTAGCTCGGTGGTTTAGCATGTGACAGGCTCCAAGTTTTGATCCCCAGGGCTGGCAGTAATTAAACTTAATTAATTTTTTTCAAAGGAAGCAAGAGGACAGATGACAAGGAATGTCTCAGTGCAGCAATCACTCTGCTGGAAAGTCACTGGTGACAGCCTGAGTCCAAAAGACCCCAACATTCCACTTTTGGAATGGCCATCAGCAAAAAATTCAAGTAATAACAAACGCTGGAGAGGCTGTGGGGAAAAGGGAACCGTTCCCCGTCGCTGGTGGCAGTGTAAAGTAGTCCAAGCACTGTGGGAGTCAGTGCGGAGATTCTCCAAGAATGCAGAACTAGAAATTCCTTGCAATTCAGCCATTCCCCTTCTGGGTATCGTCCTCAAAGAGTTAAAAACAAAAAACAAAAAACAAAACAAAACAAAAAAACCCCTCCTATTCCAGGGATCCCAGCGCCCGAGTTTGCAGCAGTGCAGCTCCCAATAGCCATATCTTGGAAGCAGCCCATAGAGATAAAGGGATAAAGAAAACATGGCGTTGGCACACAGAAGACTTCTATGCTGCTGCCACAGCAGGGAGACCGCAGCCATGTGTAGGAACACGGGTGAGCCATGAGGCCATGATGCTGTGACATAAATGTGCACAGGGGCTGGGGAGATAGCACGGTGGGCTAAGTGCCTGCCTGGCAAGCGCAAGGAGCCAAGTTCGATCCCCGGTCCCACATGCTGCACTGGCCCCCTAACCCCGGCGCGCTGAGTTGGCCACCAAGAACGGGCGAGGTGGCGCACGCCTGTAATCCCAGCGCTGGGGAGGCTGAGACAGGAGGATCAGTACAAGATCGAGCTGCAGAGTGAGACCCTGTACCAAACGAATAAATAAAATTTTATAAATCAGACAGAGAAGATTTAAAGATCACATGGTTTCTCTTGTATAAGCAATCCAAAGTATAATAAAGAACAAAACAAAAGGTAGATAAGAAGTAGGGAGATAGATTGTTCTCAAGTGCGAAGGGGACCAAGAGAGGGAGAGCGGAAGGCATGAGAATGAAAGAACCAGATGTGTTACGCGCATGCACCGACTCCGCGCCAGGGCCAGAAACACACACGAACTCCTGTGTGGGTTTTGGAAGGCTTCTCGTTTCTTTACTGAGGCCAACACTGCTGAGCAAGACGGAAGGGAATTCCCCCGAGCAGGCACTGGGTTCCAGCGATCCTGAGCCCCAACTCAACGGAAGCCAGAGGCGCTCTCTGGAGCTCCCCTGGGGCCTGGCCTCAACTCCCCCACCTGAGGCGCACCTGCTGGGGTGGCTGCATAAGGAAACCCCTGCGTCTGTGGACATGCGCACACGTGCACTCCCAGGCTTGCCCTGCTGGGGACAGAGTCCTGGACCTCGTTGTGTTACTCAAGGGCTCAGCCACGGGCTGCATCCCCGGCTGCCCACCCTAGACTATTCAGAGCATTTGGGGCACTTTCTTCCCACTCGTCACCTCCTTGGGCTTTAGTGGAAAACTGAAGCAGTGAGACTGCACAGAGCCCCAAGGACTCGCCCAAGTCCTTCCCGCCTTCCACTCCTCCTGGACAGCTCTAAGTCCTCCGTGCTCTGCATCGGAGTGGCGAATGACAACAGTCCCTCTTGCTCAAGGGCTTCCATAGCTCAGGTACAGAGCCTCCTCCTCTCCGGCCCTCTGGGGGCGATGATGGTCTCAAGAAAACCGAGGCTGTTTCCGTAAGGCCCTGGCTGTCCTTCCCAGAACCTCCTCCCTCTGGTGGGACCCCTCCAGGCAGGAGAGGGCCAGGCACGGACTGGTGGTCACCGTGCTGGGGGAGGTGACCAGATACACGCTTACGTGGACTTGGGCAAGGCCCTCAGCGCAGGCTCAGGTCCAGCCAGTTTTCCCGCCCCAGCTGCGCTGGTACCAAACGCCGGGGTCTTGGCTACACTCCTGGTCAGTGCCAGAGTGTGAGCCTGGGACGACTGCCAGGCTTTCGTAGGGGTAGTTGATCACACACACCTGGAAACACTTCGGGCTTTACAAAATTTTATTTCAAAGAGAAAAAAAAAGACAAAATTTCAAAACAAGATATGAGGAGAGCAGCAATGGTTAATACATTGCATATTGCTATCTTCAAAATACAGGCATAGTGCCGGAGAGATAGCTCAGTGCACTACGTGCCTGCATAGGCAAGCACATGGACCAGGGTTCACCCCCGGTATCCCATGCTGCGGCGGCCGCCCTGGGGCACTCTGAGCCGGCCATGGAGGCCGGGTGTGGTGGTGCACGCCTGTAATCCCAGCACTGGGGAAGCGGTTTTTCCCTACGTTCTTTTCTCCTTTTTCCATCCCAGTTTCTGTTTGCTTTTCAAGAGTTTACGTTCCCATTTCATAATATCTATTGTATATTCTGGATCTTATTTACTCCTTCAGGTTCTTACACTAGGGAGACAATATAATGTTTACATATGTGGGTCTGATTTATTTCTCTTATGAGTATGGTCTCTAGTTGCATCTATTTACTTATGAAAGTCTCAAGTTTATC
>NDGM011093803.1:0-21766 GCA_002564305.1 Octomys mimax
ATTTTTTTTTTTTTTTTAAGACAGGGTCTATAGCATTTCACTATGTAGATTGGACTCATAATGATCTGCCTGTGTTCAGCCTCCCAAGAGCTGGGATTACAGGCATGCACCACCATGTCCAGTCTCCTCAGGAATATTTCATTTTATTTATTTATTTACTTATTTTTTTGGTGGAACTGGTGATTGAACTCAAGCCTTTGCACTTGCCAGGCAAGCACTTAACCTACCGAGCCATGTCCCCAGACTTTTAGGAATATTTTAAATGCTGGTAATTATTAAAAAGCATAGTATCAGGAGAGGGGAAGAATTGAAATTCAAGTTGAAGGCTGGCAAATGATTGATAAAGGCAGAAATGGAGGCCATGAATATTGAGAATTTTCTTTAAAGTTAATCTGTCAATGAGCAAAGATAGCTAAGGGGGTATTGAAGAGAAGGAGCAATCAGGGTCTTTGTCTCTTTCTTCCCACACATACCCAAGAGAGACTTTGTCAACATAATTTCTCTAAGATTCATGAAATTTGCTCCCACTGTCATCTTTCTAGGCAAATTGCAAGGGCTGTTTCATTTTTATTTAGCTTTATTCTTTACTCCCACATGGAACGAACCTCTGCATCTTGATAATTTTAGACACATGTTTTTACATATCACCTCCTATCACCTTTACTTAAACATCTTCACGGGGTTCTTCATCTTTGTCTCCTTCATCGTCCGAGCAGCTGAGCATAAATACTTAAATACAAACATGGCTATTAATCTAATAAAAGCTTTCAAGCATTCCTCAAATTATTTAAATGATATTTAATGACCGCAAACCATTTCATAACTTCTCATTTTATCCTCTTCCATAGAAGCTATTAAACTCTATACTTTTATGCTTTTGCTTATAACTCTAACCCTAATAGTCCTTCTTGATTACTCTTTATATGTTGTTACCCGAAATTTAGGGGCAATAAAATTTGTGAAGTTTGGAGCCCATTTTAAAAATATAACACTATGAAATATTGAACGTAATATTATCAATTGAAATATTTATTAAGAAATAAAATGTTACAAGTTACTAAAACATGGCAAACACTATAAACAGCATAATTTTAAAGCAAACTACCAATGTTCATATTAATTGCCTAATATTATCTTTTATTTTACCAGTCAGATGTTCATTCACTAATCATTTCTCCACATTAACATGACTTGAAATTGTACTCTTTAGAGTTAAAATGCTAATTCAATCTTTCCTTTGGCATGACTGGCAGATTTTCTTGTTATTAAAAATCGAGATACATAATATGCACACTTCATATTATTGGTGTATTTTTGTTTATAGTACTATTGAAAGTTTGATCCTGCAAACAAAGAAGTTATGAAAAATTTAATTTTGTATGAATTTCATTAAAAGATGAATAAAAAATCTTGGTTTTCATTTTTATCACTGTATATACTATAATAACAACTTGATTCCTCACAAGATATGAGCTCTGTTATAATTGTAACGAGGCAAACTTCCACTTAAATTTTCCATACCTATTTGATTTCTTTCTTTTTTAAATGTATTTAATACAGCATCTACAGGGTCCAACTACACAGACCTGACTCATAGTGGTCCTCCTGTTTTCAGCCTCTCAAGCGCTGGAATTGCCACCTCGCCCAGTTTCATTTGCTGTCTCAGCACGTGCTGGGGGCAGGGCCTGCACAGCAGGCTAGGGATCAAACCCCAGGCTCCTGTGTCTGCCTAAGCAGGTGCTTTAATCCACTCAGCTATCTGGCTGGCCCAGATTTTGTTTATTTGTTTGTTTCATATGTTTTTTTCCCACATTAATTTTTAGTCCTTGGTGCTTCTGGAATGTTACAACAGTCTCAGCACCGTGAACTTTCATGTCATAATGTCAGCTAAGTGATGTGAACATTAAAGATAAGAAGACACGTTCAAGAAATATATCTCTGTATCATTTTGGTTATTGCTAAATTTATACAGAAATCACTTGGAAACACACAATTCTGCAATTACATATAAAATTAATGTTTTTCCAATTTCAATTATCCCTAACCAACTCCATTTCAAAAGCATCAGGGTTCACTGCAATCTTGTCTTTGTTACAGAACAAGAATTGTGACAGACAGAAGTCAGTATGAAGGCAAAAGCCCTTTCAAAGTTGCATTCCAGAAAGATATTTCCATGTGATTATACAACTTCTATCTATTCTTTCCAACCAAGATTTTGGAATGAAAGGATTTATGCTTAAATTTAAGCCCTGTTCACTTCATGGCAGGTCTATCTCTTATGCTACACATGTGTAATCAGATTTTCAGAGCACATCAAGTTATTACAGGCTGAGGTTGACTGCTACTTTGTGTTTGAGGATTCCATCTCCCTCTGCTCCTCATTACCATGGCAATTTATTTCTACTTTATGAAACCTCTTTGCCTTACCTTATCTATTCTTTACTCTCTTGTCTGTGTTTTTTTCTCTATACAGTTATGATACAGTATAGAGTTAAAAATTTCCATATACACACACTGCAGTCTTTGTGAGATTGTGTCCTCTGTTAAATGGATTTACTGTAATTACTTAAAATTAACACAGTGTTTAAAGTCAACTTTAACGAACATCAGGTGAAATATTTGCCAAGGTTTTAAGTAGACAAAAAATGTTAAATTTAATCATAGTGAAAAAGACATAAAATAAATCAGTGCAAAGAATAATGACAAACAAATGCATCTTTAATGGTAAAGGAATAAAACTCTGATTGTCCTCAACAAGAAAAAGTACATAAGCTGAATTATGGGTTAGCACAATAATTCCTTTGTTGTCCTCAACTCACAGCTCTCAAGTTCATATCCAATATCCACTTCAGAACCATGAAAACACTAAGGTCTTTCTGTCTATTGACACCAATCAGACCAATGGGGCAACAGATATCTATGCCTTTGATTACATGTACTCTTAAGTACAGCTTGACTATCAGAACAGAAACTGGATACCCAACCTCTATTTGTTTAGGCAAGAAAAAGCAATGTGAATAAAATGAGAAATCAACTTTATGAGTTTATATAGGCTAAGCTTTGCTATAGTCAAAGCAGTTCAAAGACATTTCTCTTTAAAAATACGTCTCCATCTTGGATTGACTGACTGGGGCTCTGGCTCTGGCCAGAAGCACTCTGGGATCCAGGCTGATGGAAGAGCCACCGCACGGTCCCTCACCATTCTCAGCGACAGTGGGAAAGAGACAAACGGCTCTCGACTTTCTCCCCAGAGTAAGAGTGTGTCTTCTATCTACATTTCAGCAGTCAAATCGAGGCTTAAAGTCATTTCAGAGTTCAATGGGGTGTCATCCTCTCACATGAAGAGGCACAAAAGGGACAGGACCTGTAATTCTGGTAGAGTCATAAAATCTACCTTGCTAATGAATTGTATTTTATCCATGTCATATTTTCATCATGACCCTTGATTCCTCTTTCAAAAATATTGTTTAGAAACATCCAAGCACTTTTCTATTTAGGAAAAAAAAATCCATTAAGAAACCAATAAATTGATCTCTGTAGAAAGGTCAACAATATTTGAGTGGCAATTTAAAGCTTTCAAAGCACTTTCAAATAAACATCTAATTTATTCTTCATCATGAAAATGTGAATTGATGAACTTTTATCTTAAATTTACCTGCTTTCAGGATTAACCCAAATGAAATGATTTTCAAGTAAAACAAATATACAAATACAATATACAGGCAAGGATTTTATTTTCTTAATTTGCTATTATTTGGATTAGATCACATTAAGTTAGGCTCATTGTTAAATTTCATTACATCCTGAATTTCCTGTGTGATTTCTTTTGTTTCTTTACATTTTCTTATCATCTTCTGTACCCACTTTTGTCTTTCCAATAATCCATCTTTATTTGCAAACCTTACAAAGGGCTATTACTACTACATTCTTAATTTTCTTTAAGCAGATCATTACTATCTGATAATTACTGTGCTTCCTTAAATAATTCTGAATTTCATTTCCCAAAGTCATTCTCCTCATACACTTTGCATAGGAAATTTGGATATGTATAATTATAGATTGTTAACCTTGAAGAAACCCTAGAGTTCATGCACATCTTTTTCACAGAAGACAAAACAGGCTTAGAAAGATAGACTAGCTTTCCAGAAATATCAAAGATATATTAATAGCATACAATTCCGGCCTTTCAATTTCTGATATGGTATTCTTGTCTGTATTCTCCTCTTACTCTACTTCCTAAATTAGTATGCCATTCTTGACCTTGAGAATTAATATGTTGGACTACTTTCCATTTGCCTACCAGATCCACTCTACTCTCTGTTCCTGCTCCCTTCTGTATCAGGAGATTATCTATACTATCATTCTGGCTTCTGGATGATTCAAGTTACACAAATCACTTGCAAAGATGGACACACAAAATATACTGAGAGCCTTGTATTTGTGTACCTCTGGCCCCTCTCATGTTATGCCAGGCTTGATCTCCATGTCACATTCTGTTGAGAGACCTTTTTGGTCCATGTTTCAGTGTGGGAAGTTTATATTTGTAATCCCATGGATAAGTTATTGGAATCCTATCAAGCTAATTCCAGTCTACTGCTTCCAATGCAACTCACAAGAATAAAGACACAAAGGCTTATTTATAATCATGGGATCCAAGGGGTCCTAAATCCAGCCAAGATGATGGCTATCTGGAGCAAAGACCTTGACTCAGGGCTGTACCTGGGTTTTATTCAGTGTTATGGTTTGTGTCTAGTTGTCCCTCCAAAGCCTCATGTAAGTTATGGGGAAGACACAGTTGGAGGAGCAACTAGTGGCTTGAGAGGTGGGGCCAGAGGACCAGGGAGGGGCCCAAGGGGCAGGACCAGAGAGGCACAAACCATTAAGCTAGCTAGCCTGTGCTTTCTCAGAGAGGTGGAGAGGGTCATCCTGTACATGGCAATGCCCCAGCCTCTCCTCCAGGGTCTTGAAACCTCCAGTAACTGTGAGTTAAATAAAATTTTCCTTCCCTCATTTTGAGTGTTGGGTATCTGTCCCAGCAATGAGGGAAGAGTAACAAAGACATTCAGTAATGAGGAGGAGTTGTCTGATGATGAATGACTGAGAATTGCAAGGAGTAGGTGAGTACTGTGAGCTGGGCTAGGTAGGAGGCCTGCATTTACCTCTGTTATATGCAGAAAAAGTAATTTGCATTACACTATTGAGATATCATCTAATGTTTTGTGGTCTGATGCTTCAGCTCTGATGTGTACTCTTTCAAGGCCCAGGAAGTCATAGACCTTATCTCCAGGCTGGATCCCAGGTGACTGTGGGCTTTGGCTCTTCATTCTCTTTCATGCTCATATTAAAGAGCTGCAGGTGTGGGTTTCCGGGGAAACATGCCTGCCATCGTCAAAGACTAGCACCAGCACCTCCTCTAGATCAATATGCATTACTGAAAGCCAACAATTGAAGGGATAAGAAAAAAATTCTAGCCAGCTTTGTATGTATCAATAAATAAAAATAGGGTCAGGCACAGCCAAAATGGAGACAATTGCTCATCTTTCAAGGAGAGTCTCTCAGGTGGTCCTCCACAAAATTTATTCTTGGTAAGAAGTTATTCTCATTAATAACCTCCTTGGGAAATTAGACATATCTCTAACTTTGCAAGTAGTGTCTTCATTAAAATCTTCATTTTCACTTTTGAGTGTATAAATGTTTCCTGCCTGAGACAGGGTGTATTGTTCTGATATCAGCAAAGGAACTATAATAAATTTTTTTCTGACAATAGAAGTTCTTTATAGACAAGAAAATGAGTTCTTCTAGCCCTCCACTTTGCTGTTCTCTATATTCCCTGGTTGGATTCTCCAGCAGCATAGAGTAAGGCATAGTTCAAGGGGTGAGACATTCATTACAGATTAAAATTTGTGAAATCAAAGAGGAAGATTCATTCAAGCAGGAAGTCAGATTGCAATGATGCTCAGAAACACTTTAGAGAAACTGCAGGACAGACTAGTGCTGCCCTGTAAAGATGTCCAGGCTTAGGCTGAATAGCTGCGCCTTTATGTGGTCTCTTCAGTCCCTGGATGTAGCCACCTTGACAGAGGAGAGCATGGCTGAGTGTCTGAGGTCATTTTGTGTTGACTTAGCTAGATTCCCGCGACTGGGTAGTATATGAAGAAAACAAACTCACAATATTTGGCTCATGGAATACTCTGGAAGCCGTAAAGTTAAATATTAAACTGCAGGCTTCTGGTAGGTACATAATCCCTTTTATAGATCTTACCTAAGAACATTCTTCCTTTGGAGATTGAAGTCCCACAGGTGAACCCTGGAGAACACCTTCTGACCATGACAGGGCTCTGTGGAACACAAGGGCATGGCTGTCTCGTCTCCCTCTACTTCTTCCAAGTCTTTGTCTTGTTATCTAACACATAAATTGTTTTTTAGGTAGATGCATAACTTTATTCCTATTCATAGATATATTAAATAAAATGCTGCATAAGATATCCACATTTGAATCCATAGAAGCAACATGTACATTTCAATACACATACACCCCATGTATTTGTTGAGATTCACTTACAAAGAACAATGATTGATCGTTGATCTACAATTCATTTTTAACTGGTGTTGTGTTTTACTTATTCATTTCTAAATGAGGCCACTGTAAAATTACTTATCCATTATGAGAGTTTTCATATTTAAATGGTTCAGCCAGTTTCACATAGCATTTCAACAGTTCAGCCTCTGAAGTTGAAGCTCACTGATTCAAAGCTTAACTTTATTTATTTATTTAGCTATTTAGGAGCAGTTTACATTAGGAAAGTTATTGAGTCCCCACATGCTTCATTTATTTCATCTTTAAAATGTGGGAAACACGAGGTCTTCCCTCATAAGCTGTTTGCATAATAGGTAAGTTAATAAAGTAGAATATTGAAGAGTTAATGGCATATATTAAGTGTTCAATAAAATCTAGCTATTGCTATGATTTTCACTGCATCCTTTATGTTTATTAGTATAATAGCCTTCAGTGTGCTCTGCAGAGAGCGCTGAAGGTTATCTAAACAACATGTAGTTTCTATTACCTAAAATAGCACATTTTGGTAGGGCAGCCATGGAACAGCTTAATGTACTCTAAGAACACTTCAAATTTGCATGCATGAGGGAAAAAAATCTCGTAGTGCATGTGGCATAGAATTAATACCAAGTAAGTGAAATTGTGAGATGGTTTCACAGAAACTGTGAAATTTAAACTGAGCTTGAAAAATAACTCTGATTTTGATTCATAAATACTGGAGACACTGAAAAACATTTGATAAGAAAAAGCAGCAGCTATTTTTTAATTTTGTTTATCTACTTTTAACTGATAGATAAAAGTATGCATATTAATGAGACACTGTGTAATAACTCAATGTATGTCTACATTGTGTCATATTCTAATCAGATTAAGCACATCTGTATCCTCAGTTATCATTCTTTTATGATGGAGATAAACATCCTTCTAAACATCCTTCCTCAACTTTATCACACTATTTCATGAAGAATTGTTATTCGCATCTGTCATTCGAACTAGAAGTTCTGGTGTGACAAACCAGAACTTCATATGATGGTAAGAGCCACTTCCTTTCTGAAAAAAAACTAATTAGTATTCTATCTGAATTTCCTACAAGTATATGTGGAGACAGAAAAGGCAGAGAAATAAAATATAATCCAAACCCAATATGGACAAACAATCTGTTAAAATATTTAGAAAAATGTTTTGAATCATGGCGTTCAAATTGACTAAAGCAGGTTAGAATAAGCCATGTTTCCTTTCTTTTGCCTTGTTTTCTAACTCTTTGCTAATGTCACTGAGAATGTTTAGAAAGCTACCACTGAACTCTTGGTGCATGTATGCTACCCTTTCGATTGTGGTGACAGTACTGTTTCCATGTTTGTTTTCTGTAGAGAGAGCTGGGCTTCTCAAAGGTATTGTAATTCTGGCTTTAGATCTTGTACTCCCAGGAGTTGTCAGTTAGTTAGTATTTCTAGTGTCCCAAGACTGCTCACAAATCTGAGAACTCATTAAAATAACTCATGAGACTTAGCACACACTGTACTCACAGATAAAATCTATTCCACAGACAAAGAAAGGACTGACAGGGAAGCAAAACCAGAGTGCAGGGGAGTCTGTGTATAGGTAGCTTTCTTATAGAATGTCCCTTCCAGAAGATCACAAGGCTTACATTCACTCCACCCTCCAGAAGCCAAAACAGTCACGTTGGCGTGATGCTGATATCCTGCTAAGCCTGTTGGAGACACAGAAGTCAAGGTTCAAATAGGCACGTTCTGCCCAGTGACTGCAAAACTCCACACTCCAGAAGCAAAGCAGGTTTTCATCATGTATTGCAGTGTTTGTTGAAGTGTTGGACACACAGCACATGCTCCTATCATTTAGCTGAAATTTAGAATTTCAGAAGCCAAATTCCCAGCAGCCGAGCACCAAGCAATTCAGCAAACTGTTTTCAAGTAGCAGCCTTCAGCCTGCTGTGTGAACTCTTCCATGCCCAGAAGTATGTCAAGGACAGCAGTTCTTCTTCCAGTCCCGGGCCCTGAGGGGCCGAGGTTAAGGGTGGATGGAGCCTGGCTCCAGATGCTCTTCAGCCTAAAAGAGTCCTGCAGAGGATGATGGCATTTCTTTTTCTTTTCTGTTTTATTTAGGTCTTTGATACGGGGTCTCGCTACACAGTTCAGACTCATAGTGGTCCTCCTGCCTCAGCCTCCCTGGGGATGGGATTACAGGTGTGCACCACTATGGCCAGTTTCGTGGCTGGCCCAGCATGTGGTACCAGGGATCAAATTGGGGTACCTGCATTTGGCAG
Source organism: Octomys mimax (assembly GCA_002564305.1). Taxonomy (NCBI): domain Eukaryota; kingdom Metazoa; phylum Chordata; class Mammalia; order Rodentia; family Octodontidae; genus Octomys; species Octomys mimax. The sequence continues at coordinate 8,841 of NDGM011093803.1, forward strand.
GCAGGTGCTTAGACCCCCAAGTTATCTCCTCAGCCAAATAATGGCATTTGCTAACCAGATGTTAAGGCAAAGACATTTCCTAAAGAGTTGAGGAGGAAAGCAGGAAATTTAGTCCCTTATGATTTATCTCAAATCCTCATAAGCACGGGTTTCCTCTACTCGTCCACGTCAATTCCTGAGGTCTCTTGGGCCTGAAGCTGAATCACTACAACGGTGGAGGGAATGGTTTCTCCCGAACGAAAGAGACGGATAAATAAAGCACAGAGCTCTAACAGGCCTCCTCCAAAATGTTTCTCCTTACGGGAGGTCAGGCTCCTCCAACCTCTCACAAATGGTTTCAAAACACAGCCACCTATTACCCAGGGAATTTTTATACCCATTTGCTTCTGTTCGTGTTTCCCTCCACAAATTTCTCTGGGATTTCTTCCTAGTTTATCTTTGAACTGGGGTTGACAGACAGGCTGCATAAGTATTCCAGTGGGAATAGAGAATGATGTTATTGTAAAAGTAATATTTTTTTTCTTACCTTTGGCTTTAAAAATGCATATATACACATTGTGATTTTCCTGGAAAGTATAGATAAAAGTAAAAGAAAAAAGTGAATCAAGACTCACGTAGGAGTCTACACTCAAATTAAAAATCACTGTTATTGGCTTGTCAACTTCCCAAGAATTTTTTTCCCCAATGTGCCTTTCATTTGAAGTATTACACTGCTGTAAACCTTACTCTACACATGGTCAATTGGTTAGTGATTGAATATCTATAGACAAATAGTGAATTGAACAGTAAATTATAATTATAATCTATTTGTGTATGGCATGGAGGACCATTCTGAGGAAGACCACAAAAGGGGCCTATTTAGTGGGTTCAGGTGCAGTGATGGAAAAATAAATAGGAGTACTGATTAAAGAACCTGCAAGCAGGCACAGGAGCTGGGAGTTTGATCTCCAGGCCTGCCATGCCGGCCCCGTCCCTGGATCACACTGAGACAGCAATTGAGACTGGGCGTGGTGGCACGTGCCTGCAATCCCAGCTCTTGGGAGCCTGTAAACAGGCAGATCACTATGAGTCTGATCTAGTAGTGAGATCCTGAATACCCTGTAGACTGTTCCCTAAAATATGTTTAACTAAAGGACCATTTAAGAAAAGCCCACTAGAAGAGAAAAGAATTAGCTGTGTAAGGAGAAAATAACTTTTATGATAAGGAAGGGTGAAGTGTGAAACTACTTGATTTTGTTGTCTCAATTGTAATGGGATGGATCTGGAAATAGTATGGAGATTACAATTTCTACATTCAAATTCATTTACCACTTCACTAATTTCTAAGACCTATGAAGGGTGGGAATAAGCTATTATTTTACAAACAGACTGAACAAGAGTCTTACAAATCTATAGAACACATATTATGCCAGTGTCACTGCCTAGGGCCATGCTGATAGGGTAGAATGAATGGTAATTTGATCTTAAACTCCAGATGCCCTCAGCTACAGAAACTTTAGAGCTCTGACTTCAAGGGCTCAGATACAAGCCTGGTGATACCCTGCCATGTAACAGTAGCAATCAGTGGAGAAATGCTGTGCCTGGCAGAACAGCAGATACCAAGGGCAGCAAACCTTAGTGGATTAAAATCTGCGCAAGCTGGAATCATGACACCTGCAGCCCAGTGGTGGTATCCGTTGCTCATGGTATCCAGGAAGAGCCATAAACGTGAAGCTGTTGCACTCAGAATCTATTGGGTAAAACTATATTGTGCGTTGGAAGCGCAGGAGAAAAACAGTAAAATTTGGATAGAGAAGGGTTGTGTATGCATCCCCAGAGAAAAATTTAGATCTTCAAATTCCCTAAAATTGGTATAATGGGGCTTTGGAAGGTCCTTTGTATCTGCAGGCTGCTGATGCTTGTGAAATATAAATTGCAAAAGTCATAAAACTGTGGTAGTCACTGTGATGCTCCTAATTTAGCTTCAAAAGTAGAAATATTCACAGCAGAGTGTGCAGGGAATTAATTCCAGAACCTTCACAGCTATCTGAGTATGGCCTTGTCCTCCATTTACAATGCCACAGTACTGGCACATAGCTTGTGTACATCCTGCTTTTAAGCTTTTTCTACAGTCTTTGTAACACCTAATACACTGTAAATGTTATACAAATAGTTCTTATTCTATACTGACTAGGGAATATTGCAAAGAAAAATTATGCACATGTTCTGAGAAATCACAATTGAAGACTAAATATTTTCAGTTTGATATAGGTACAATCCAAGGACCTAGGAATTTTGGATATGTAGGACTGGCTTTATACCATATATCATATATGGCATGAGAAAATGTTGGTGATGCTTTTCAGATAACAATACTGAAATATCTAGAGCTATTACTGCTTTGTTTGCTTGTTAAATACAAATTGTTATTCTTATCTAACATGATAGATGGTGGGATTATGCTGATAACATGGAAAAATTTTTAATTATATTCAGGCATTCCTTAGTGTCTCGGTTACTTTTCTCTTATTGCTGGGACAAAATACCCAATACCCAAAGTTGAAGTAGGAAAGGTTTATTTAGCTCACAGTTAGTGGAGACTTCAGTCCACACTTAGCTGGCTCTAAGGCACAGTGGCACATGGCAGAGGGTAACAGTTCGTGGTGGCAGAAAACAACAAAACAGCTAGAGCAAAAAGGCAGGAGCAGCGGCAGGAGCAGCAGAGTTCAAGCCTCTCTTCCTTCCTTATCCTGTACTCAGCCTGTCTGCCCCAGGGCAGGTGTAGCACTCACACCTATAATCCCAGCAACAATCATACCCATAATCCCAGCATTGGGTCATGAATTAGTCACAAACTCTAGAAGCCTGTCCCAATGACCGCATGAGGCTTTGAGGGTCTAACCAGACACAGACCATAATACCTAGACACATGTTTCCTGGGCAACCAGGGTAGTATTCCTCATTTTTCCTTGGGAACCTGAAGAATAATTTTTATCTGAAATTTGATTAAAGGGCCAGATGCATGTCTTCAGATCTGAAACCCACAGTAGCTCTCACTCCCTAGTCACTTACATGATCTATATTTCCGTGTCCTCCTGGAGCGGTAACAGAATGCATTGGTCCTGTCAAAAATATGTACTCAGACCAACAAGTTATCTGGACATGAACCATGTTGTTCACATATTCATCCTTTTTATTTTTTGCTTAAAGATGATTTGCAACATAAGAGTATTTTATTTTGCAGTTTTCATTTTGTCAATTTCATGTCACTTTTAAGAAGATCCCAATATGACTGATTTCAAGGAAATACAGCCACAAGAAGTAGATGCTTCATAAATGAGGGAAATTTTAAAGGTCCCAGGTGAGATCTCAGTATGTTAAAGAGAAAGATAGCAAATTAGAAACAAAAGATGCTCCACTTTGAGGGCCTCTCTAGCCTTACGAAAGTGGTTTGGTTTTGCGTTAACGTAGTAAATCTAATAATATGTCCTGTTTCTTTGCCTACAACATTTGTGTTACAAGTTTATTTAACTCGGTGGATGAAGTTAGATAATTGTGAAAGTGTTAATTGAAGATAAGAAATGCAACCAAATTTGCGGGCTTGTATGCACATTTATGTGGGACACGTGAGATTCTACTTTACAGTGGAATAGGGAAACTGTGTTTCAAGGACCATATATTTAAAGTCCACTTTACATCACCTTAAATGTAAGAAAAAACAAGGTCCTCGCTGGAGTATACGGCCTTGACATCAGCTCATGAGATTTTGTCACTTGTTACTCACATGTTCTTTGGCTTACTGACCATTGGAGGATGCTGGTAATTGTCAGCCTATTGGCAATTATGAGACTCAACATAGATTTCAATTTTATTTCGCAAACCTCTCAAACTTTTGTCTATTTCAGAGATTACCAGCATGCACTTGGTTGTTAAAATTTTTATGGTCCTTACCCTCACAAAGCCAGGGGACATGCTAATACCACATAATTCTGTTTAAGCGAGCTTTATTTCTTTGATGTTCAATTTACAGATAGAACAGTCAGGATTGCAGCCACATCTCTACCTTGACAACTGGATTGAAATTTCCAATAAAAGCCACTTTTGAGGAGTACAGTAAAAATCTCTCAAGTTAGAAGTTTCAAATTGTGTCATTAAACACTTTAATATTCTGAATTTTAGTCTTGTATTTCATACTGTTAATGACCTGAAGCTATGAATATTTCACAATAAATGAGAAAATATTCTTTCTCCTTCCTGATAGCAATGACTTACTAAAAACTATTTAGCTCAGGAAAAAAAAAAAAAAAAAAGGTCACAGAGAACTTTTGTGAGATATGTTTTAGGACATATCTATGTATGAAATTTAAAAAAAAATTGAGATAATTATTTCTGAAAACTAACAAATGGTAAAAACTTTAATAACTAAAAGAAAGGAGAAAAATGACCAAGTATTAGTAAGAATAACCAGTCACTACAATAATGTAGGAAAATAACCATTATTTTCTATTATGTTGAGGTTGAATTCTCAAAAATCATATGTATTGAAAGTCTACAAAATATTTGCATATTGACAATTATTAAAGATACTAATATCTCTCAGCTCACACATATTTACCGTTTTTTGGAGGTCACCACAGCTATGATCTATTATTGCCTTGGCAATTTTCAAGTATATACTTTATTGTGATTACCTATAACCACACTGCTACACAAAAGATAAATTGTTTTTCCTGGAAAATGTAAAATCTGTACCTTTTGACTAACACCTCTTCCTCTACACTCAGCCCACAGGTTCATTTGACTTTATTTGTATGGAATTCAATTTTTTTAAAAGATTATATGTATAAATAAGATCATGTAGTATTCATCTTTCATTGGATGGCTCATTTCACTTTCGCTGAATGTCCTTCCTATTTATCCATCATCTTCTTTTTGCAGGGTAAACGTATTCCACTAGAACTTATCATTATATATATATATTTTTTTTTTCTGTATTTTGGCAATCTTGAATAGTGTTCCATTATGGCTTTAGTTTGCTTCTTCTTGATGATTTGTGATGTTGAATATTTTTTCATCTATTTCTTGTCTGTTTGTATTGTTGCTGATAAATGTCCACTCAGGTTGTATGACTACTTTTATTTGCGTTTTGTGTTTTGAGTTGCAAGTATATTAGATATTAATGTCTTCTCAGCTGTGCGGTTTAGAAATAGCTTCTCCTATTGACAGCCTGTCTCTTCGTGTGATTGTTTCCTTTGTTGTCTGAAAGCTTGTTAGTTCGATGCAACACCATTTATCTGGGTGTTTTGTTGTTGCTGTTGTTGCCCGTGATTCTGAGGTTATCTCAAAAACAATTTTGTCCTGGGGAACGTCAAGAAGCTTCCTTACTTGTTTTATCCTACTAGACTTACAGTGATCATCTGTACTTTTAAGTCTATTTCAAGTTGATTTTTGTGCATTGTGTGACATAAGGGTACAGCTTCATTCCTCTGCATGTGAATGTCCAGTCTTCCCAGCACTATTTACTAAAGATCCTAGACTTTCTCCATCATGTACTCTTGGCAAGTTCCCCAAAACTAATTACAGTGAGATATATGGATTCCTATAGCATCTCTGAACTGTTTATTTGCTGTGCATGCCTTTTTTTTCTGCCAGCTTATTCTTTAGCAATTTTTGCCTGATTTATTTAACATATTTTTCAATTAACCATTGTAAATTTCATATATGCTATATAAATAAATCTATGAAATCTCCATACATTGTAGAATGACTAAATCAAGCTAACCAAAATATGTGTGATTGCACACATTCTGTTTTTTGTTTTTTTTTTTTTTTTTGGTCTGGCAAGGACACCTAAAACTCTTGGTACTTTTAAAATATGATACAGTGTGATTAACAATAGCCACCAACACATACAATAGATCACTTGAACTTGATGTGTATGCCATCTTGGCTTTTACAGCTTTCGGTACATTTTGAGATCAGGTAGTGTGATATTTCCCATTTTGTTCTTTTGGCCCAAAATTATTTTGCCCTTTGAGGTCTCTTTTGATTTGATTTTGTTCCTGTGAAAAATATCATTGGAATCTTTATCTAGATTGTATTGAATGTTTACATCTCTTTCTGCAGTATATATGTTTTTACAATATTGTTTTTTCTAATCTATGTAGAGAGTAGGATACTTTTTTATTTCTTCAAATTCTTTCATCATTATTTAGCATGTTTAATGGTCCAAATCCTACATCTCCTTCATTAGAGTCATCAGATTTTTTCACAAATTTTTTTTTCTTCACTTAAAGTTTGGTTAGCTTTGTGTCAGCTAACCAAATACTAACCAATTAAAGTATTGAGTATTGTGGGTTGATTCTAGATTCTGTGACATGACTGAATATGTATCTAAGTTTTATTTTGCTGGATACTTGATGCTTTTGAAATAAAGTCATGTCACCTATAAGTTGAAACAATTTTTCTTACTTTCTGATATATTGGTCTCAAACTTCAGAGAAAAGCTTGCAGCTTTTCACCACTGTGTGCACTATTAGCTATGCTCTTGTGATAGACATCTTTTACTTAGATGTTACCGTCTTTCTAGTTTGTTGAGAAATTTTATCATGAAATGATGTCTAATTCCATCAAAGGCTTTTCTTGCACCTGATGAGATAACCATATTTTTCCTTCATTGTTTTAATATGACATAGTACACATATTGATTTGTATATGCTCTGACTCTGCATACCAGGGATACATCCCTCCACGCAAGGCAAATTGACTTGATCATCTTGAATTCATTTCTTTATTTTTTGAGTTTATTTCCGTTCCATAGTGGTTATTTGCTTGAAGACTGTTTTGTAGTGTCCTTGTCTAGCTTGGTGTTAAGGTAATGCTGGCCTTCTAAAATAAACTGAAAGTTATTTTTTTCTTTAAATTTTTTGAAATAGTTTAAGAAACACTGGTTTTGGTTATTCCTTTAATATATGATACAAAGCACTAGGGCAGCCATCACTCTTGGTCTTTTCTATCCTCGAAGAGTATTAGTGATTCAGTCTGCTCACTTGTAATCTGTTCAGGTTTTGTATTTCTTCATCATTCATCCTTGATAGATTGGATGATTCTAGAAATTTAGTCATTTTGACCAAGACCAAGACCAAGACCAAGGCCAAGACCAAGAACATGACCAAGACCATTTTTACCAAGTTATCTTTATTGTTGGAATATATTTGCCCAGTGTTTTACATTCTATTTAATGATACTTCTTTAATTTTAATTGAACTTACTTGAATATTCTCCATATTCAATCTACCAAGTATTATGTCAATTTTGATGATCTCTTCATAGAAATGACATTTTTGCATTAAACTTTCTATTAACTTTTTAGCCTCTAATTTCTCGCCGATCTTGTTATTTCTTTATACTGAAAAGCTTCCTTCTACATTCATTTCATTCTTAAGACCCTATTTTGCGATAGCATCTTATAGTTCAAGCTGGTCTTGAACTCACTATGTAACCCGGGATGGCCTCAAAGTGGCAGTGATCTTCTTGCCTCTGCAGCCTGAGTGCTGTGTTTATAGTTGTCCACCAATGTAGCCTTTTTCTAGTTACTTAAGTGGTAATGTTGGGATGTTTGTTTGAGTTCTTTCCTTTACAATAGGGTTTTCTTTCTGTTATATGTCTTCTTAGACAGCTTTTGCTGTATATAATAGGCTCTGGCATAATTCATTTCCATTTTTAGTTGATCTGTGGTTTTCTTGTTCATTTTTTTTTAAATATCAGTTATTTAAGACCATATACTCTAGTTTCCATATACTTGTGAATTTTCCAAAATTATTTATGTCACTGAGTTATAGTTTCATGCCATTGTATCCAGAAATAATACTTCATCTAATTTCAATAATCTTAAATTTGGTATGTCTTATATACTGACTTATAATATATGATAGATAATATTCTGTGTGCATTTGACAGATAGTGTATTCTGTTGCTGTTGGATGCAGCATTCTATTTAACTTTATACTTTCATCTATTTAGATATGGGTATAGACACGTCTACATTGTATAGGATAATTTGCTTGAAATTATATTCCACATTGAGTACTACTTAATTGATTTTTTAAAAATATTTTTAATCATTTAGTTATTTATTTGGTACAGGGTGTTGTTGTATAGCTCATACCAGTAGTAACCCTCTTATCTCAGTCTCTACAATGCTGGGATTACTAGCTTTTTCTGCCATGACTAGTTTTGGTGGCTGGCACAGCACACTCAGGATTCTGGGGTCAGCATAGCACTCTAGTGCCAGGGATCAAACTCAGGTTCTTGTTCTTGCCAGGCAGGTGCTTAGACCACTGAGCTATCTCCCCAGTCCTGCCTAATTGTATTTTTATCTGGATAAATGTTATGCATTTTAAAAGTGGGTTTCAGGGTTCTTCTAGTCTGATTATGATATATTTCCATTCAGATATATATATATATATATATATATATATATATATAATTTTTATTTCCATAAAATGGTTAAATCTTTTCTTAGGAAGAAAAACCAATAAAAAACAAAAAAATATAGGAAAAACTTCTATGTTCTTTGCAAATTATAAATGAATTTGCACTGAGCGCAGTCCATAAGTACTTCACTGTTTTGGTGCAAGTACTAGTACTGGTATTAATGGGCTCTGATAACTTAAATGATGCATCATAGGGAAGAGTTGGAGCTATGACACGTGAAGACATGGATCTGTAATTCCACTGTGGCCAGAACAATTTTCTCTTCACCTTTTATAAATAGCTCTTGCTATAGGAGATTTAGGCTCTTTGATATTAGCATAGACCAAACTCTGCCAACGGTTCATAACCATTGGATCTGGAGGTATGAAAGGAAACTACAAAATGCACATTGGGTCAGAAGAAACAGAGAGGACCTGACAGTGGGCAAAAGAACCAACACACATCAGAAAAAGGAAGAATCAAAAGTTCAACTTCTTTCAAAATACCCAATTCTTTTCCTGGTTGGTGAATTGTACTTTGACTAAATCACTATATAGCAAATATCATTTAAATGTAGTAAGCATCATTTGCATTTTTGCATTGACTTCTTTTGATTCATTGGATATTAAATCATTAGAAATCAGTCCAAAAGTTATTATTTCATACAGTGGAAAGTCAAGCAGAAAATCTGCAAAGGAGTATTAGGTTACAATATTGAGAATTTGGAAAACTGTAAGTTTAAAAATTATGCTCAGTCACAGAGAAGACTGCATTCCTCCTTTCCCAGAACAACAAAATATGTATTTTTTTTTTTGGCAGAACTGAGAATTGAACTCAGTCCCTTGAGCTTGCAAGGAAAGCGCTTATTCTACTGAGCTGTCTCCCTGGCCCCAAAACATGTATGTTTTGCAAAGAAATAAATTTCATCCAAGTAAGAACATAAGATACTATCTCTTCTTTAACTTTTGATATGCCACTGGGCACTTAGAGGCAACATCATCACCTCCTCTCACTCAGCTCTCAGCAGAATCTATGTATGTATGTATGTATGTATGTATGTATCTGTCTATCATCTATCTATCTATCTATCTATCTATCTATCTATCTATCTATCTGGCACTCCAGTATTCTATTCACCAACTGCAGCATATAAAACACAAAATGTATTTGAATGTAGTTTTGAGAATAGGAAGAACACATTTCTTTCCATCTTCTCCTCATTAGGACCTGGAATGTGATGTGGAGAAGAAAAAACCAATAATGAGTATTTTAGCACATAGTGCCTCCATTTCCTTCATTTCCATTTTAGGCCTTCTGGGAATGCATTCCTTTACCTGGACTATTCCCAAAATATGAAATTACACTTACTGCATTCATGTTTTCTTGCTATGCTTTAATGGTCCCTGCACTGATATTCTCCCATGACTTCATTAGTCACTAAGGAACTTGTCTGTCTTCTTTTGCCCAGACAGAAGATGTGATTTATTAGGCAGCCCTTTTTGCTAATTTCTAATCAATCCATTTTACTCATTTCATTTTGCTACATCTACATTATCTCACCTAATCTGCATTTTAAATATTTATGATTTCATGTTTATAAATGAAGCTGTATGTCTTATTGATTATTACACCTAACTGAAAATATAGCCATATGCCATTACTTCACGTTGACTAATAGTATTGTACCTTGAGACAAAGATTTTGTGTACAGAGAGAAGAACGAGCTTATAGTATGTTTCCTGAGCCCCAGTGGAAAACTGATGCTACTGTCATATCATGGCAGACAAGTGCAACCCACACTGGAGTAACTGATCTCTATCGTGCCCTCTTTCTATGGAGATATTTTCTATTAGATAACCTGCTTTCTGAATGTTCTCCATCGAGGAAACAAAGCCTTACCAGAAAAATATGTTTTTTATTCAACAAATACATGCTATATAAATCCCATTGGTTCAAATAGTTTTTGCTCTGCATTTGTTTCATTTCTGTGTGATGCTATGGCATTAGTCAGAGGAAGAAGCCTTTATTTAGGCAGGATTTTCTGCGGCATTGGTTGAGCAACACAGGAAACTCTCTGGGCTGTGAAGCGTCAGTCTGACTCACATATTATGTCAAATGTTTCCTGGGTTTAAGGCTAAACACTGGTGACATTAAAGCTGCATGAGGATGGCTGAGAGGATTACACATAAAGGTAAATGACTATGAGGTGTAAAATGAGAACACGGGTTATATGAGGGCCTTCAGTCAGATGGGCCAGGCATGTGAGGAAAGCAATGTTTTCATGAGTCTTATTGGTCTCGATCCCACATATTTAGTGTGTGGACCCCCAAAGCAATGCACCTTAGCACCACTCTGAGATGAAGTCAATACACTAATGAATTAAAATATCTGTGCTTCCCCAGTCGCAAGGCATGGAGAGACACCTAGAGAAGGACAGCTAGGGAGAGTCAATTCCATTGCTGGGCGGGAATGAACGAACAGAGATGTGTGTAGGTCCGATGGCAGCAAAAATGTAGCACACTTTCTATTCTTAATGACGAAAGTGAATCATTGGCTCACACGGAAACTATGGTAACTGCACTGAGCACTGACAGCTTCCTTAGTCTTACTCAAGCCTTCCTTGTAAACACCAGCCTTACAATTTTCCTATGTACTTACATAAAAGCACGCACCGCATAGTCGTGTTTTGGTTGAAACACTTGCATGTATAACCCTGATGAATCAGACCCTGATGTCACACCCACCATGATAAATACATCCTACAATATCCCCACAGTGACCAAATCAGCAAGGGACACAATGCTGTCATTAAGGGACACAGGAGTGCATAATGAACATACTCATACTGTGTGTATATGACTCAGAACTCAAGTTACGTAGAATATATTCAAATTCCTTGGTGGAAAAATGTCGCGATCCATACCCACTAGATGTGGACAACTCTCAGAAATGACAAACGCCATAACTATTAAATATTAAAAATATAGGTCAGCAGATTAAAACATCTGCAAGCAGGCGCAGGAGCCGGCAGTTTGATTTCCGAGCCTGCCATGCCGGCCCTGCCCCCGGGGGCTCACTGAGATGGCGATTGAGAATGGGCATGGTGGCGCGCACCTGTAATCCCAGCTCTTGGAGGCTATAAACAGGTGGATCACTACTAGTCCGATCTAGTAGTGAGACCCTGAACACTCTGTAGACCCTTCTCTAAAAATAAATAAGTACATAAATAAATAACTATTAAAAAGGAATGTACACTCTCCAATTTTTCCTTTCTAGCAAAGTGAAGAAATAAAACCTTCAAAATGAAAACAATGTAGTATTTCTCCCCAAAGAAAGACATACCTATTCTGTTGTTTTCTGTCTCTAGTACTTTTAGAGTGATTGAAGTCACTGTGGTTGCTATTATTTTTGTTATTGGATTGGAGCTCTTGCTGAGTCCAGAATATTCTTAGATTGAAGCATGAGAAGTGTTTCTGACACCGGCCTTCATTTATTGAAGTACCACCAAGAACTTAGTGGAAAAAACAATGGACCAAGAAGCAGAAAACCAGTTCAATGATCAACAAATTTGAGCAGCCAAGTAATATCTCAGAATCTCTATTTTCTGGACAGTTCACTGTGAATGACTTTTGCAAGTTAATTTGCAGGGTTGGGTTACAATGCAATAATAATTATTAATGTTAAATTTAAAATATGCAAGTGCAAAGTGCAGTGCGGTATAGATTGAATATTTACAATTCTTTCTGGAAGGATTAAGCTTGAGAGAGCACATTATGCAAATATATGAAACTACAGAGTTCTGAATGAATTAAAAATAATTTATTTGAACAATTTAAAAAATTAGAATAGTTTTATACTCTGCGTAGGAGTGGCATGAGCCACTTTCTCATCACTGGAATGCCATAGCTAACACCCACATGTTAAAAGAGAAGTTGAACGTGGCTGTGGTTTCCGGATATTACAGCATGGAGCGAAGATGCCTAGCTCCTGAGAGCTGGGAAAGAGAGCAGGGGAATGGTGCCAGAGAGGAAGAGAAGGGGACTTGCTGCCATCCCGAGGCCGCTCCCCATGGCCCTCCCACACACAATAAGGAGTGTGATGTACTAATCCCCCGGGCAACTGCCAGGCTAGTCTAGTTGACACATTTAAGTCCATCCGCCACAAAAATATTCAGAAACATACACATGTGCCAGGGAAAGGCAGTACTTGTTTTAATCTGTGTTCACAATGATGTTGGCAAACAGATATTTTTGATGAAAATACTATGGATCTGAGAGTTTAGATAGTTAGCTTGCTATAAGAAAATTATTTAAAGAATGAACATGTCTGTGATCTTATCACTAGGGCTTTCTAATTAAAAATATAATATGTATTATATATAAATATATATAAATTAAATTAAATAAATATATAAATTGAATTTTATATATATTTATAAATTATATATATATATATATATATATATATATATA
>NDGM011093806.1:0-10565 GCA_002564305.1 Octomys mimax
TTTTTTTGAGACAGGGTCTTGCTATGTGGTTCATGCTTACCTTGGGTTCACTTTGTAGTCCAGGCTGGTCTCAAACTTGGAACAATCTTCCTTCCTCAGCCTCCCTAGTGCTGGCATTACAGATGTGTGCTACCATGCCCGACTTTACTATAAATCTTGACTAAAAGTCGGCAGCAGCATTTATGCTACAGCCTGAATGTTGGACCGTCATAGAATTTCCTTTGTCAGATTAATTATGCCACTATCCTTACTCTCAGTTTTCTGTAATCTGGAGACATAGGAAAGAAGTAGACAGATTTTCTGCCAGTGTAACACATAGCCTCTACCATGCCAATGAAGTCTTTTTTTCCCCACCTGAAATCTCCTGAGTCTGGCCTTTACTTATCAGCATTCTGATCTCTTGAGCTCCTACCAGGATCACCCATCAGGTACTGGTGATAATATTCTAAGGCTTTTGTATCCGGCATCCCCTAATTTTTCCAAATGCCTCCTGCAAACCAGTTCCAAAAACTCCTTAACCACAAGGCATAGTAACAGCAACAACTCAACTTTATTAATTTTCCCATTGCTGTATATAGTATCTTTACACACACAATTGAAGGGAGAGTTTTAATTTCTCTCATGGCTTTTGGAGATTCAGTACATAGTCAGCAGACACCAAGGCAACAACATCATGTTGGGAGAAGATATGATGCCACAAAGATGCTTAGTTTGTGGTGGCCAGAAAGCAGAGTAGGGAATACTGCCAAGGAGGAAAGTGTGACACCAGACATAGACCCAAGGCCACACTTCAGTGACCTACACAGAAGTGTGCTGAACTAACTACAGATGATCCCCAAGCCAATCAAATTGATGCTGTCCTCCATCTGTTACATTATTGTTTTCAATTGGCAAAATAAATAAATAAATATATATATATATATATATTCATATATATATTTATATATTTTTTAATTTCAGGGAAGGGTCTATAGGGTGTTCCGGGCCTCACTAGTAGATCGGACTGTAGTGATCCGCCTGTTCACAGCCTCCCAAGAGCTGGGCACATGCCACTATGCCCAGTCTGGATTGCTGTCTCAGTGTACCCTGGGGGTGGGCAGGGGTCAGCGTGGAGGGGACCACCCACCTACACCCCCCACCCCTGCACGTGCTTGTAGGTGCTTTAATCCGCTGAGCTATTTGGCCAGCCCAAATGTGTAATTTTGCTCATTTTTTTTTTTTTCCCGCAGAACTGGGGATTGAACTCACAACTCAGGCCCTTGTGCTTGCCAGGCAAGTGCTTATTCTACTGAGCTATCTCCCCGCCCCCTGCCAATATTCTCATGTATAGGAATCACCAATGTTTCAGATTTTTGCCTGGATGATAAAAGTGATTTTGCATCATTTAAAAAAGTTATGCTAATAACTTTAGCTCAACTGAGAGAGGTAGTATGCTTTATAAGGTATCTTTGCTTCTCTAGTCATTAGTTTTATGCCCTTAAGTTTTTAAGTGGATTGATTGTTGTATATGTACCCAATACTATGGTTTTGATCTTTCCTGTTTTCTAAACCATTTTCTTGAATCTGTGCTCTAAGAATATTTTCCAAGATAAATTGTATAATTTGAAGAGTCTTACCACAAGGTGTCATTGTAACCTATAAAAAGAATTTTCATGTAAACGTGTGCAGCCTCAATTATAAAATTTTTATAGTTCCCTTGTTTAAAATGTTTTTGTTTTATGTCTGTTTCTTATTTTTTCAGTTAATTCTGGATAACATGTCTTTTGTTTTAAGGTAACTATAAAGTAGCTCATAATTTTGAGTTCTCATCTTTTTTGCGCAAACATATGCCTTCCACCCACGTTTCTTATGATTGTGTTGCTATAGAGATGATTTGTTTGAAGGAAAGAATGAGGAGGAGTAGCAGCAGGTGGACATTTAAGGAACAAAATCTTTATTTTGTCTTTGTTCCTCACAGAATCAGCTGTAGCATTTGCCCCTCTGCTTTCGAAAGCACCATGAAGAAAGGTGGATATTCTGAGTGTCTTATAGTGATCCTGTTTACATTTTACTGAGAAGCTTCTGTAGAAGTTGCTGTGCTTGCATTTTTATTTCTGTGTAGGATTAGCACCGTTAGTGATTGTAATCTTTCACCATTCTTTTACTTTAACTGGATTCCATTTTTGTATTTTTTATTTTATTTTTTTACTGTTCTGTTTTCATGTTTGGCCTTTTAATTAGGGACATTGTTATGGTTTGTGTCTACAGTCCCCCCAAAGCCTCATGCAGTCTTGGGGTAGGCTTCTAGAGTTTCTGATTGATTCATGATTCAGTCTTAAGTCAAAATCTGTTTCTGAGATGCAAGCAAACTAACAGCTGTGAATCTCTGTAAGACAAAAGAAAAAACAAGTTGTGTAATGCCAAGAGACAATGGCACTGGGCTAAACATTCCTGCATATGGTATGAGGGAGGAAAAGAGGCTTGTTTGCTTGCTTCTCCCCTTCGTGCTCTTGTCCCTTTTGCTGTTTTTTGCCACCATGAACTGTGGCCCTCTACCATGTTGTGCTCTCAAGTGGGCCGATCCATGAACCATAATCAAATTACCCTTAATCCCAGCATTGCATAGTGAATCACATACTCTCCATTCTGCCACCCTTGGAAAAACCCCATGACTGCAGGAGGCTTAGAGGGACATCCAGACACAGACTGTATTAGTGGCCTTTGTGACTGTCTTCTCCAGGTTCCACCCCAATGATGATCTTTTCTTATGTCTCCATACTTTGATGTTTGATGTTTCTTCTTCATACATCTGCCTGGTTTTTGCTAAGAGCATTGGTAGCCAACTTTTCCAAACTCTCAGTGATATGAACAGCTCGCTGTGGCACATGTGCCATAGGTTTGCTACCACTGGCTTAGAGTCACTTTCTTTTTGTTGTTGTTTTTTTGTTTTTGTTTATGTATTAGGTATAGAGTCTCACTACATAGCTCAGACTTGTAGTGATCCTCATGTTTTCAGCCTCCCCAGCTCTGGGATTATAGGTGTGCACCACCACATCTTATCTCAGTGACTGCTCAGATGCCCAGGGGCGGGACCAGCACCGAATGTGGTGCCAGGGCCCGAATCCCAGTCCCAGCACTTGCCTAAGTAGGCACCTAGTCCACTGAGCTGTCTTACTGGACCTTAGAGTTACTTTCTTTGTGAAGTCTTCCTCGATAACTTCACTAACATGATCAGGGCTCTTCTTTGTCCATGTACATCCTATAAACATATTACAGTGTTTATTATTTTAAAATTTATGAATTTTGTATTTTGAAAGGGTAATGTACAAATAGCAGAAAATCTTAATAGCTCACAAAAGATTTAATAGCTAGTATATTTTTTTCTCATCCTACTGTTGATTAACATATATTAGCTTTCCAGCACTATGGTGGAATACCTGAGATAGCTGACTTACAAATAGATTTATTTTGGTTCATAGTTTTCTGAAATTCTAGTCCAAGGTGGGGCTTACCCTTTGCATTAGGTCTTTGCTGGACATGTTGGATGGAATGGTGGAGAGCCCTAACTCCCCCCATGGCCTTGAAGTAGAAGAACAAGAAAGGACTGAGGCCACGATACCTCTTAGGGACAGGCCCTGAATGACATGGGGACTCCCATGAGACCCTTCTTTTGAAGGGCCCATGGCACCTCCCAGTGGTGGTATCAGGCATCAAACCTTGAACACAGGAAGCTTTGGGGGACACTTAGTGTCACCAAACTATAGTAACATGTGTTCCACTGACCCCTGTGACCTCTTTGAGGACAAACATTTTTTTTTTTTTCTGGAACCAGGGATTGAACTTAGGTCCTTGCGCTTGCCAGGGAAGCACTTATTCTACTGAGCCATCTCCCCGGCCCGAGGACAAACATTTTTCTTTATGTGTGTATCTGTATCCCTATAACCAGCAGTGTGTGGCGCTTAGAAAATATCTGTAGTGCTGTAAATATGGGCAAGCTCTTTGGTTAGAAGTTTGCTTGACTTGACAGTCTGCGTATTTCTTTGTATTCCTTAGACATCTCTTATTACTGGGAAATAATGGTGTAGTCACTCAGTACATACTGGTTGTTTAATTACTTTTTATGAAAGATAAAAGGTTTTTAAATTTATGTATACTTCTTTTTTATGTATACTTCTTGAGGGTGACTTAAATATATTTCTCATTTCTGGCTGTCTTTCTGACAGATTCTAAAAGATGGAAAAGGAATGTTTACTACAGTAAAAAAAAAAAAGAACAATTTTTTTCTTATAATATTTTGAGGATAGGCTCATGCCTTGTGGAAATAAAATTAAATTAGGATTTATTTTTTTAAAAAACCCAAACAAATAATTTTCCAGTTGCAAGGTTCTTTTTCTGAAGTCCAAATCTAATCTTACTCTTTACTCTTCCTCATCAGCCCATAAGCTTAAAAACTCGTCAGTAGTGGTTCCTGCTAACCAAGAATGTACTGCATGGCTCTCAAGGCTGTGCCTTACTTCTCTATGGAAACATTAAAATGAATCTGAAGTATGATTTGGGTGAGGGTTATCTATGTCATTCAGATCACAACTTTTCAAACATTTTCATAATTTATTACTTCTTGGGGATGGCTTAAAGCATTTGAGATTGACTAGTTTGTGTTTCTTTTCCAGAATTCTTTTACGGAAATTAAGCTGTGCACAGGCAAACAAGATTATAAAAGTAACATTTTAATTCTTAGTGCTTGGTGGTTGATTGCCAAACACTGTAATACATATCTTTCTCTCCTTTTCTGTCCCCTACTTTTTTTTTTGCTAAATCACAGTGATGGGCCTGGCACCTTACCAGCGCTTTGAAGGGTCTGCTTCCAGCTGCACTTCAGGTTCTGGCAGGGTGACAAGATGTGACATACTTTTGTACACAAGATATCCTGGTATGGCTAACCAAAAGCCTGTTGGATGATTAGTGAAGGATTCTTTAAATTTTGAAGAAATTCGTTTTAAGTGTTTTGTTTCATAGTGAAATAAATGCCTGATGCAGGTTATCTGTAGCCTGTTAATGTTGTCTTAAAAACAATATTCACTTTGGGTGCATTAATGTTTAAAGCGTTGTTTTGGAATGTTCAAAAGCATAGCATGTGCTTTTTAATGAAATGTGTTTTGGAAGCTTCCCATGAGTATCAGCAGCTGTGCTTTTTGAATATTTTGAATTACCATACTTTTGGACAGATATTATATCACTTATTGTTTAAGAAATTCGGTGTCATATTGGAGAAACTATCTCATCTAGGTCTGTAGTGCTGGGGCCAGTCAAAAGAAGAGGTAGGAAGGACCTGTAATTGTGATTGTCTGATTGTAATAGTTGCAAAGGAAGGAAGAGGAAGAATTTGGATAAGGGGTCATGCTAGTTTTTAAAAAAACTGCCTTTTGGAGTTTTTAAAAATTTTTATTATGGTTTAAATTACATGCTTTTAAAAAGGTGCCTTGAGAATTTATTTATATGATAAATTATGCAATAGAATTGGTTTCTTTTGTGTATTTTGACTGTCTAATGCATACTTGGGTGTCTTGTAGGTGTAGCTATGTATTGACTGAAATGACCAAAGTCTGACTGTGGTAGTAGTTGAAAATTATGGTACCAATTTTGAATTTGTGTAAAATTTATTTTACAGTAAAAGAAAACAGTGTATTAATAATCTGTGGTTGATGTAATAAATTACCATTTGCAGAAAAATAAAACCCCCAAAGTATTTTTTTTTTGCAGTTGTAGAGACTAGAAGTCTGAAATCAAGTTTTTGGCAGGGCCAGAATTCTTCCAAAGGTTCTATGGGAGAACTCTTTATTTATGCCCGGCAGTTCTTTGTGTTTCAGGGCATTTCTTGGTTAATGGTTACATCTTTCCACTCCTATGCCTCTTCTCCAGTCTCAAAACTTTTTTTCTCTTTAGAAGAGTATGTGCAAGTGTTTGTACTTAGTTTGTACTTATTACCTACCCCCTTTTGTTTTCTTTCTCCTCCTCCCCCTCCCCCTCCTCCTCCTCCACCTCCTCCTTCTCCTCCTCCGACTGGTAGTGATTCTCCTGTTTTCAGCCTCCCGAGTGCTGGGATTGCAGGCACATACCACCATGCCCAGTCTCAGTTTGCCCTGGGGGCAGGGGCAACACAGCACTCCGGGAATCAAACCCCACCACTGTGCTCTGCCTAAACAGGTGCTTTAGTCTGCTGAGCTATCTGGCCGACCTTTTTTAGGATGTACCCTTATAATCTAGGGTAAGGTCCTCCTCTAAGAGTCTTTCATCACATCTCTTACTATTTAATGTACTATTCTTAGGAGCTAGAGATTAGGAGGTGACATAGCTTTGCTAAAGTAGGCACTTAAAGAGCTGAGTTAAGGGGCAGGCCCCGGAGGTGACATAGCTTTGGGGACTTGCTTTTTAGCCCACTATACTCTTTGAAGCCATTGTTTTTCAATATGGGTGAAAAACATAAAGAAAGGTTAAAACAGCATTAGGGTGAACAGTAGCCTATAAATCTCTTGGTGTACTGCTCACGTTTCAGTTGACTGTATACCAAGGAGAGGGATTACTGAGGCATTTCATTCATTCATAGTATTCATTCATTCATTCATTCACTCACTCACTCACTCATTCATTCATTCATTCATAGTATTCATTCATTCATAGTATATGCATTTCTTTGATTTTGTAGGTAATGTTAATTTTTTTCCAAAGTGGTTATACTAATGTGCATTTATCTTGTCTAAACTTTGTCTTTTTGTTTTTTTCTCTGTGATTTTAATCTTATAAAGACGGTGCACATTAATAAAGCAAGTCAATAGACAAAAATTGAGCAAAAGTGTCAAACCTTTCACAAAAGAGGATATCTTAAGTGGCCAGTAATAAAGAAAAGATGTTTAATCATTATGAGAGAATTACCTTTTAGCCTTTTGAATATACTCTTTTCCAGTTCCTTGAATTACTGAAGATATTGTCCTATGTTTTAACAACATTGTTTTGTTGCCTTTTACCTTTAGCTCTTCAGTGCAATTGGAATTTATAATGTGAAGACCTGAATTTCTTTTTTTCCATAAAGTAATCTGGCTATTTCCACACTGCTCTTTGAAAAAAACATTTCCCTACTGTTTAACAAAACAACTTTAGTTCTAAATTACATGTCTTGAATGAGTGACGCATCTTTCTGGGATATATTTTGTTCCGTTTATCTTTTTTCTACAATTAAGTCAGTGACATACCATATCATCTTACTGTAGATTTGTAAGTCTTGATGTCCAATAGATAAAAATTTTCCCACCTTATTTTTAAAAGTAATTTCCACTGCTACTGGCTTTGATCTTTTACATTTCTGTACACAGTTTCGAGTCATTGTATATAATTTTTTTTTTTATTGGAACTGGGGATTGAACTCAGGCCCTTGCCTTGCCAGGGAAGCACTTATTCCACTGAGCCATCTCCCCGGCCCCATCATATATAATTAAACATAGCTGTATCCTGCCCCCTCTTTAGATACTGATTTGTATTACGTTATCTATAAATCAATTTGGGGAGAATTTATAGCTTTGGAATGTTTTATAATCTATACACTTAGATCTTTCATGGTTTCTCTCAATAGTAAGCCATCATTTTTCCATAAAATATGTTGTAAATCATTTTGCCTAAATATTTGATCTTTTTATTTTATTTTTGTCTTGAAAATATATTGTTTCTGATCTATACAATGAAATTAATTTTGCATTGTTTTATAATTATGAATTGTTTTAAGTTTTCTACATATACAAACAATATCTGCATATAGTTTTATTTTTCCTCTTAAGTTTTTATACCTTTTACTCCTTTTTATTGCTTTATAACTCTAATACAGTGTTGAGTAGAACAGATTCTAATAACTTCCTTGTCCTAATCATATTCTCAAAGGGAAGGGATCTTGAGATTTTAAAATCTAGCATGGTGTTACTCTTTTTGTGTACTCCATTTGTTAGATTGATGTGCCTTTAAATTACTGGTTTGTTAGATTTTGAGGACTAGAAGTTGCTTTTGCTAAAAAGCACTGACTTGGGCCTACATATGCATAATGGGTAACTAAAAGGAAGATACATAATTTGGCATTCTTGTATTTATTTATTTATTTTGAATTACAAAGCTATTTTTAATACTTTGGGGTTTGCCCCACAGGAATAAAAAATATTGGGAAAGGTAACCTCCTCACCCCCAGGAGTGGCCCAGGGGGACAGAGGCTACCTGAGGGGAAGGCAGCACAAAAGGGACCCGCTGCAGATTTAGGGCAAAGGGAATGCCATCGCTGCAGACTCAGGGCAAAGGGAATGCCATTGTTGTTGGGACCTGTAAGCACTGCAGGAGGAAACACAAGCATGGTGGGGCTGGCTCCAGGCACACAGGTGAAGGGCAAGAGGGTTGGACATGAAGCCACAAAGGTACTTGGGTTTCTCCTTCTTGTTTGCCTTTTTCTGCTTCTGCTACATGATCTCCAGGTCTCTCTGCTTGCAGGCTGCAATCATCTTGGCGCTTTCCCTTAACCGAGTTGCTCTGCTTTTGTTTTTATTTTATATATTCTTTTTTATTAACTTAAAACTTTGGATTAGCTTGCTACTCTGCTCTGTGTGTGGGCATATTAATCACAAAGTACCTTTCTAAAGATAGGTACTTAGCCCTAAATTTACCTAGTTTCTCCCATGTTCATTCAAGACTGAGGATACCAAAGTAAGAATAATTAAGGTATCCTTAAGACTTCCTGGGGCATTAAACTGTCCCCTTTAGAGCATTCTGTCCCATAGTCCCCAGATGGCATCTAGAACTTTACAGTCATTGTCTTAAACCTATAGTTCTTGGATTCCAGCAAAGCCGCTGGTGACAGATCACCCCATGATCCAGTGCCTAAGCAGGATTGATCATCTTATGTGAATCAAATTGCCCACTTTTATGGTTTATGTCTAGGTAACTCCTCCAAACCTCATACTAAGGATTTTTAAGGGGTGATTGGCTTCTGAGAGTTTATAGCTGATTTGGTATATGGAGATAGGGTCTGGTTGAAACAAGTGGATCAGTGGGGGAGTATCTTGGTAAAGTCTTTCTTCCTGGCTCTTCCTTTTGCCCCCTCTGCTGTCTAGCCTCCGTGAAGTGAGCAGCTGTCCTCCACCATGCCCCCTTGCCATGATGTCCTGCCTTGGGGCTAACTGAATGTGGATTGAAGCATGAACCAAAATAAATCTCTCTTCCTTTATATTGTAGGTGTTGGGTATTTTGTCCCTGTGCCAAGGAAAATGACTAAGATACCCTCTGACATGATACAGACTCTCTGAAGCCACCTTGCAGACCAGAACTGAGATAATGATCAAGTAAACTCTCGTCCACCCAGCAACCCAATGAAAACTTGCCCCTTTCATTTATCAGTGGATCAGTCTGATAATGTCCAGTGGTGTGTCCCTTTAGCTCTTTTCTTGACTCTGAAGTTGCTTCTCCATTTTTTTTCTGCTTTCTGAATTAAGACTTTGCTTGCATCCTCTCACATTTCTTGCCTGGCGTTTTAATTTCTGTTGTCAGTGGGTCAGATGAGTCCACATCTAGCATCACATTCTTCTCTCTCTCTCTCTCTCTCTCTCTCTGAAGTGTGAAGCTCATACAAAATTAACTATTTTTAATAGTTAAAAATTAACTATTTATTACATTCACATGCTGTGTGTATTATCACCTGTATCCAAAATACTTAATTACACAAAGAAAGCCCTGTGTACATTAAGCAATGTCTATTTATCCCCTCCCCTCTTCTTTTCTCCTCCCCTCCCTCCCCTCTCCTCTGTTCTTCTTTTTAGATGAGGTTTTTGTTGCCTAATTTGGCTTTGAACTAGGCTCAAATGATCCTACTGCTTCAACCTTCTGAGTAGCTGAGTCTGTTGCTATATACCACCAGGTTGATTCCTTGCTTTCTCTTTTTCTTCTTTCTGCTGTTGAGCATATCTACTGAGATTTCAATTCAGCCCATGTGCTTTTTATTTCTATAATATTCACTTGGTTCTTTTTATCTTCTAGTGTTTACTAATTAAGATTTGCATTTCTTTGCTGTTACTTTCTCCTATTTTTTTTAACCACTTAACATTTACTCAGGCAGCTTCTCTTTTTTATGTACTATCCTGAGGGTTGATCATGCAGGAGTCATTTCAATCAGTCAATTTTGTATTGAATAAATTTGATAAAATTGTCATTTTTGTATTTCCTGTTATCTTATAAAAGTTCACACAAAAAATGTAATTTTTGGTCACCCATTATTTAAATAATTGGACTTCCAAGTGGTTAAAATCTTGTTTGTAATTCCTCGGTGCAACATCTATTTATTTATTTATTGGCAGAACCAGGGATTAAACTCAGGCCTTTGCGCTTGCCAGGCAAGTGCTTATTCTCCCCAGCTCTCCTTGGTGAAATATGTTTTTAAAAAGTCTTTTATCAGATAACAATAACATTGCTGTGATCAGTGTTGGCATCTAATGACGTTTTTCTGTGGAAATCCACTGGGCATTTGGGATAGTATGTTAAGACTTTTTTATTCTTTTTTTTTTTTTTTT
>NDGM011093819.1:0-14949 GCA_002564305.1 Octomys mimax
GCCAATCTCTGTTTGCTGCAGTCCTTCGTTTGTACTCCCACATACAGACCCGGTGGTGCCATCAATTCATCATATTTGCCACCTGATGCTGGCTGTGGAAAAGCCACCCATCTCTTTACTACCTTGTCTCTTCATTTCCACACACCACCACCTACCCGAAGAGTAGATGGGGATGATACTAAAATGGATTAGGTTAGCCAAAGGCACTGACAACACAGCAGAGGAAAATTGTCCTTCATAGAGATCCTTGTTTTGATGTCCTCTGTGAAATCAGTTGTTTTAGATCCACCAGCTGTCAAGGCCCTTCACCCTCTCTCCATAGATTTTGGTGTGATCTCAGAATTCTGCTTTCTCCCTATCATCCCTTTCCTTCTGGCAAATAAGGCCAATGCCTGAGGAAGGGACTCAACAGTCCATGGTGATTTCACAGAGCACTGAGGAGTCAGGAAATGAGTGCCTCAGTCGTGCCATTCCTTCCCTTCTGTGATACCTAGGGCTTTGAAAGCTCCTGTCTAAGATCTTGAAATGAAGCCCTGTCAAGACTTCCTTATGTTCTTAATCTGGGATCCTTGGAATCCTAATCTGCCTCTGGGGAACCAAGAGGGAAATTTCAGCCCTCCAGCTGGGTTTGTTTCATTTGTCCAGGGCAGAGAATCCATGATTGCTACCAAACTAGTGCTTTGTAATGGGTGGGCGCCAAAATCTTCAGAGAATTTCTGAAGGGAGAATGCAAAGCCACAAAATCTTCATGAGGGTGTTTGTGAGAGTGTGTGTGCATGTGTGTGTGTGTAGGGGGGGGGTTCTACTACTTGGGGAGGATATTTTAATTTCGGTGGTTGCCTGGCTTTGTTCTCATAGAGTTTCTCTTGGTTTCTTTGTGATGTTAGGATAAGATACAGAGTAATTCCTTCATTTCCTCCTTCTTCCTTCCTGCACTGCCCAGAAACTAGATTTTAAAAGCAAGCTCAGGTATTTCACGAAGTGATGGGTCCCTGGTGGGGAAAAGTCATAGCTTTATTGATTAAAATCTTGTTATAACACCCATAATTGGAGTTTTCCTGTAATTTGGTGCCAGGTTGCCTCCCCTCTTTCTCTAGGGACTATATATCAAATACTATTTTTCATGCTCCTGTTTTCTGATAAGAGCCCTGTAAAACCACTAGTTTGACCTGATAATAGATTTCTGGAGATGAAAGCACTGGTACAGATTGCCAACTGTCCCCAAATACACTGACAATCCACACCAATAATTTTAAAAAAATGTCTGACTCATGGGGTGAAAAACCTTTAGGTTTGCGTGTGTTTGTTTTTTTATCCCCTACCTTCAATGTGTATTTTTATCCATCACAACAATTTTCAATCAATAATTAAAATTGGTAAACAG
This sequence comes from Octomys mimax, assembly GCA_002564305.1. NCBI lineage: Eukaryota > Metazoa > Chordata > Mammalia > Rodentia > Octodontidae > Octomys > Octomys mimax. Next base: position 1,385 of record NDGM011093819.1, read on the forward strand.
ATCTACAGGGGGAAAGAATCCTTCAGTTCGAGTTTAATAGATGGCCTCTCAAAGTCATTTCCTGACACAGCAAGTTGCTGAGGGAGTCCGTGCCAGTAAACAAAATAGAATGGGGTTGATTAAAAAGTAAAACAACACAAAATCTGACATCCTGCTGTTAGTTTAAAAATAAAACAAAATGACTATTAGCAACCTGTGTTGGTTTCTGTCAAGCTCGTTTTATCTGTGTGCTGAGGATAAGGAAGAATAACACATGGCTTCCAGTCAGATCAACTTGGGGGTTTATGGGAATTTATGATTTTTTGTTACTCTCAGACTTCTGGGTTTTTTTTTGTTTTTGTTTGTTTGCTTGTTTGTTTTCTCAGGATACTTCTCTTTCTGTGGAAACTCTTGAGACAGTTATTAGTCAGTCTGGAGCCTGGAGGTATGTGAATTGCTGCAGGAAGAGAAATGGGACGTCTTTCAGCTTTACTTTCCTATAGATTTGTTGCGTGTTTATCAAGGTGAAAGGCTTAGTGCGCTGGAGATCATTTGCTTTCATGAGCTTTAAAGTAGAACAGCAAAAGTTTCATGCCTTGATTTTCTTCCAGCAGCTCTTTCTATCAGCAAGAAGAGCAAGCTGAGACCTACAGATTGCCAGCAGACCCTTCCCACAAAATTGCCCTGTCTTAATCAGTTAAGCGGGGTGGGAAGGGGAAGCCTCTGCCCGTCCTCTCTCAACTCTTCCACCATGTGGCGAGACACCCGGAGCATTCCACAGGGCTTTAGGATCAAGATGAAATATTCCAGATTTCTAAGTCTCAATAATACCCAAACCTCAGACCATATGTACAAATAATTCACGTACTTTCTAACCTTTGTATTTTGCATATGACCTCCCTGTCAAGTGCTGGTTTTCTGGAGCTTCATGTAGAATAAAAAGTTATGAAGAAAACAGTACAAAAGTTTTTTTGTGTGCTGGCCACTATTTCCATTTCATGCCAAAAAAATGGTATTAAGTATGGAGACTAAAATTGATACTCTGCAGCAATTTATAGCAGACTTTCTCTGATAACTGGAATTTGGAGGATAATGTTTTAGAATGTTGGTTTTAAAATGCAATATAATAGGACATGGAGTGACAGCTGCACAATAAACAATAATCCTGAAGTTGGCTTGAAACAAATTCAAAATCAGGTAAATGCAAGGAGACCCGTGTTCCCAAATTACTTAAGAAATAAAATAAGAAAACCAAAGCAAGCAGAAAGAAATTTGGTTTGCACTCTTCACATGGACCCTCCCCTTCACTGCTAGAGATTTGGGTTTGGCTATAAGAGTCTGCATCCTTGCCCTGAAGTATTTATGTGGTAAGGGACATCACATTCCCTTTTACACATCAGTGATCTGATTCCCTAATGAGCTCATTAAATGATATTTGGAAATAAATTGTAGGAAAAAGAAAAATGAATTACCACTGAATTAATATATTTTTTGGTCTTTTCTATAGCACAGTTTTGATATGTTCAGAATGATAAATACCAGAAACTTAAATATTGAACTTGAATTCTTTTGATCAAGTCTATACTGGAGCAACTTAAAATTTGTCAGCTCTCTACCACTTCACTTATCCTCAGGAATGATTTCACTTCAAGGAGAAAAAGGTAAGATGACTTTCAAATCCTTGTTTTACTCATAAAAACACATTAACTAAGTATGGTGGCACATGCTTGTAATTCTAGCACTCAGGAAGCTGAGGCAGGAGGATCATTGTGAGATTGAGACCAGCTTGGGCTACAAAGTGAGATCAGGGCCAGCCTGAACTGCAGAGAGAGACCCTATCTCAAAAAGGAAAAAGAAAAGCTATCCACCACTTAGTCCTATCCTCTTTTTCTTTCTTACATTTATTATGAAATAAGGTCCTATTTGTAAGACCACTCACTGCCTGTAAGTTCCATTTTCTTCTACTATTGCTCTTTGTCTTTTTAATTCTTTGTTTTAAACATTTCACTTGCTCTCCACTCTCTGCAATGACAAAACAAGATAAAGAAACACAAAAATAGTTTTAAGCTCACTTTGTCCATCTGCTATCTGCTTTGCTCCTTCCTTTCATGGCTATATGTCTCTATAGAATTACTACCACATGACCCTAAGCCACTTCACTGTTTGACAATGGTACGCTATTTTCTTAAAGATTGTAGGCTCTGATCATTAGAGCTAGACAAGGCTTTATGGCTCCTGTGATCATCTTCACCTCCAGGTGGTGTATTATAATGGATACAAGTGTCAGATTTGCAAGTGTCAAATTTGTTACTCGCTTAATGGCAAATAGGCCCAAGACTCACAGACCAGTTCCTGTAAAAATCAATGGAGTCCTTATTTGTCCTTTCATACTTACATGAAAGGTCACTTTAAAGCTGCATGTGATAATCTGGCACATCTCATTGGTTCAGGCATCAGATTCTCGAATGTGTGGGTTGGAGATGCAGGAAGAAGCAGAGCTGGAGACCAAGGCCTTGTTCAGGAGGCCTCAAGTGATTCAGCTTGCTGGATTCTCTACTTTATTTGAGATGAAAATCATAGCTTCCATGCAATGTCTTTTATTCTCCAAATATCCTGAAACTTACCATATATACAAAAGAAAAATTTATTTCTAGCATTCATTATGCTAATCAACTTCCTACTTGGAGTAGCCTGACAAGATCTGAGGCACTTGCCTAGTATCCCTGAAGTCAGATTCCTAATTAAGTTCCTCTAAGTTCTCACTAACTTCCCATTGGGGTCTGATCAAAGTTAACTTATACCCATGTATAAACCATACTATTTAACTCTGAAGAATTATAAAACATACTACTATCCAGTAATTTAGCAGTCATCTCTTTTCCCTACTACTGCTTTACAGAAGTGAAGCTTAGCCGACTACTGAACTGAATTAAGACTTGGGGAGGTGACTGGGGAGTGGCACACATTGTGCTTTAGGTCTGGAATTTCCCCAAACACTCACCCATTGGAACTCAGGCTTTTAACCCAGTTCTACAACATGTAGGGATCCCAAGAAACTAGGATCTCACAAGGAACTGGTTAATTTGTGTTCCATTTTCCTCAAATTCCAGAATTTAGTAGGGAGTGGCTGTACCTCCCCTTAGTAGGGGGTGGGCTGCTTTCCATGTAACCTGAGGAAATTCATTCTCTGTCCAAAGTCCTAGTTCATTGTCTATTTTTAAATTTTACCAGTGTGGTTCGTTATCCCACACTATCTTTGGTCCTTCCACAGGCTAGCTGCCCTGCTCATGAGCTAACTAAACTATTTCCTACAATTTGACTTAGTCTTTGGTTTAATTTACCATTGCTGGCCAGCTCTACTTTCTAAACACTAATTTCTGTAGATTTTCCTCTTGCCTCGCTCAGCTACCATGGGCTCCTTGGCTGACTCTCCAGGCAAAGAGACAGAGAATGAGGAGGACATTTTGTTTCTTAAGGACGACTAGTTTCATTCACCTTCTATATTATTATCTATCATTCCCAGCAGAGGATGATGAAATCATCCAGAATTGAGCCCCAAAACATTCTAAAATGACAGATCAGTTAGACGCTTAAGAACCAAGAAGGGAAGCTAAAAGCAATAGCCAGAGAAGTTGGAGGAAAACTCTAGAGAAGAGAACAGAGTGTAGTTTAGGAACAGGAAAACAGACATCATAATACAATTGTTGAAGGGCTGGCCAAATAGCTCAGTGGATTAAAGCACCTGCAACCAGGTGCAGGGGCCAGGGAATGATCCCCCCACGCCCCTGCTGTTCAGGCCTCTGGCCTCGTCCCTGCAGCACACTGAGATGGCAATTGAGACTGGGCTTGGTGGCGCATGCCTTTAATCCCAGCTCTTGGGAGACTCTAAACAGGTGGAACACTACGAATCACTACAATCTAGCAGTGAGACCCTGAACACCCTGTAGGCCCTTTTCTAAAATACAAAAGAAAAATAAATAAATAAATAAATAAAAGTTGTTGAAAAGTCAAGTAAGAGGTTGGATCAATATAGGAATAATAATTGGGAGTTTGTTGCTGATAGTTGTGAAGGTCATAATGGGAACAAAAACGGGACAGGGAGGAAATGAATACGCGAAAAGAGTCTGACCATTTCTTCAGAAAATATTTTAAATGAATTTAAGCCAAGAAATAAAGTGACAGTTGGTGGGGGATACTGGCTCTGTATTAGTTTAGGCTGCTATAGTGGAATACCACAGATGGGGTGGCTCACACCCTGGACATTTATATCTCACAGATTTGGAGTCTAGAAGTCCAAGATCAAGATGCCAGCAGATTGGTGTCTGGAAAGGACAATCTTCCTGGTTTGCCAACACTCTTCCCAGTGTATGCTATTGTGGAGAGAGGGATCTTGGACTCTTTCTTTTGTTGTAATGATGTTCCAGCTTAGAAGCTCCTTTGGCCCTTGGCTGACTCTCCAGGCAGAGACAGAGTTGACTAATTACCTTCCAAGGCTACAACATTTGAGTGACACTCAGGGTTTGGGGGTAACGCAGATGTACAGTTCATTTCAGAGCAAAGGTGAAAGACTTTAATGTGAACAAAACTAGTCTATGCCGTATGTTGATGGGAAAGACCCAAAGAAGAGAAACAAATTCTAGAGTAGTAAAAAGAATATGAAATACTAGAAAAGATGAAAGGATAGATTTCATAACCCTAGTCTAAGGATTAGTCCCTGAGGGGACAAGGACACTCCTTCCAATATTACAGGAAAGAAGAGAGGAAGTGATTGACTATAATTTGTGGGATGGGATAAACAGGAATGTAATTATTCTTAGAACTTGGAAGTTTGTAAATAGCTGGAAGGAAGAACTTTTGCCATCATTCAAAATTGGGTACAGATAAATGGTCAGAAGCCTTGAGGTACATTGCCACATGGGCCTGGGGAAAAACATTTTCTATATGATATAAAGTAGAAAAAGAATTGTATGAGTGTGTGTGTGTGTGTGTGTGTGTGTATGACAGGTAGGTGTAGGGAGACGTGAGAAAGGCATGAGACAGCTTGCCTCTGACTGCCTTAAATATACACATTGTCATTGCTTTAAAATGTTCACAATTTGCCATATGATTTGAAAGACACCGATTTCAGTGAAAGATAACAATTTAGAAGTAATAGGAATAAACAGCTTATGATTCAATAAAGTCGCTTCCGTAACTTGCAAATCAGGGTGGTGATAATGGTGCTACGGGATTCATGATGGAAGGCTTCCACTCACAGAAGAACGAAGCTGGCAACCTCCTGCAGGTGGACTTAAAGAAAGGTGTCTCCTCCTCCCTCACGAGAATTTCAGCTCAGAAACGTGAAATACTGTTCGGTAAGTTTGTGAAAAGGGGATCTTGCTACAAATTTGCCACTGTCACAGTGTGGGATCTCTTGCTTTGAGAAAGCATTAAAAATACCAGTGCCAATGAACTCTGCTTGTTAAAGTATCAGCAGCATCCGGCTCCAAACAGTTATTTAGGCTCTTCACTTTCCCTTTAAATAGAAACAACTATTACTTGAATTTTCCAAATACATGAGGTTTTTACTACCATTGGGAAGAAATGGAGCCAGTGTTTTCGTTGTCATGCACAGATCCACGCTAAAGTATTTTTCCTCAAAGGTAACTGGATATTCATGTTACTTTGCTTTTCCTTAGAAACACAAGTCTCCAGATGATAATTATAGGCTTTGAGAAAAGGAAAAAGTAGTGAAGAAAGCCAGAGCTCTGCAGACATTTCTGAAGAAGCATGTCAAATGCATGCGTAAGTTCAGGTACAGGGAAACTTTGGGTTTAACCTTTTGAAGGTGTTATTTGAAGAGCATTTGCAAAATTAAGGTTTTTCTGAGGGATTTTAGAAATTTGTTTTTGAAGGAAGTTTTAGCTTGTCTGGTAGTGAAGATAATCTTCCCTCCCTAAATCAGTGCCGGACTGTTTTGTTAGGTCCACAGCCCAGCAGACTGAAACAAAAGGTGTGAAGTTCTTCTCATCCGGCTTAATGGGGTGTTGATGACTGTAGGGGCAGGCAGGGACCATTTCAATGCGAGGGCTATTAATCAACCAGAAAAAAAAAAACAAAACAAAAAAACACAAGCACTCGGATTGAGCCCTTGAAATATAATTGCAAGAGACAGTGAAGACTCTTGTATTTTTTTTAAAAAATGAGCTGCCCCCAAGTCAGCCTGGCAGATTTTAAGCCAAACCTACAGGCAGCAGCCTTCTAAGCTTTTACTGAGATTTTAAGAGCCAGCTTCTCTGATGAATGTGCAGTTCAGCTCTGCTCCATCCAGTAACTTTTACCAGTGGTGGAATTTTCTTCTAGGCAGTCAGTGGCCAGATTGCATTGCCCTAATAGGACCTTTAGTGTACCCTTTGATGTGGACGTGTATTTGTGTGCTTGTGCTCTGGCGTGAGTGCTCCTTAAGGATACTTAATTCAAGGTTTAAGTTTTTTCCTCCGTCTACAACCTGCTCATTCTGATTCTTCTTGCATTATGCTTATCACATCTGAAATTATTTTCTTAGGGTTTTTTTCTGGGGGTGGGTCACGGGTTTATCATGGCAGAATTGGCAAAATTTCTGGAAAAACTAAATGAAAGCTCTTTTTATTCTTGCTATCTTGAACGGTAGAAGAGTAGAAATATATTGACATTGCTTTGCAGAAAATCCGAGGCTTCTAACTTCAGGTGTTAGGACTTCTGTTAATGTATTGAATTAATGGAAATAACACAAGTGAACAGTGCTGGATTTCTGTTGAGGAATGTGCTGTTCAATGAATCCTCTCTGCACTCACATTTGCATGTGGCCTGCAGTTTGTGATAGGGGCTGGGAGGTGGCTCAGTAGGATAAGTGCTTCCCTGGCAAGCTCAAGGGTCTGAGTTCAATCCCCAGTTCCACCAAAAAAAAAAAAAAGGTGGTGTATTTTTTGTTTGTTTGTTTGTTTTTGCTTTTGCATGCATGGCCTTAAGACCACACCAAAGTGTCTGAGTGGCAAGCGGTTCCCTGTCTGATGTTTTTGCCTGTGAGGTTACGCTTTCATAGCAGTGACCACCATTGGGAACAGGGACCTGACCTGGCCTCATCTGACCCTACTTCATGCAAGTTTCAAGGGTATTTATCTCTATTATTGGATATATTGTTGATTTTTACTTTTTCGATAGGAGCAGCCAAGCCACTGTTGGTTTCTCCACTTCTTAAATTCACCCCTTGTTTGTTGCCTACAGCAAGAAGGCACTTGGAAAGTTCACAAAGGAAATAGAATCCTTCAGTGGCCTCTGAAATTAAATAAAATACTTGTCTATGGGCTAGGTCTTTTCCTCCCCACTTTCCCAATGGAGAGAGGCAGAAAAGCTGTGGATTTTAATAAGGCTAACATTCTAGGTTTGGAAAAGGTCAAGTGACCCCAAATGCCTGATAAAGTATTTGCTTTTTTCAGTATGATATTTGAATTTTAAAATATGGTATTTAAAGCAATTATTCTTCAGAAGTTCACTAACATCAAATGAGTAGGTTCTAAGGGCTGAAATGCTCGGGGTCCTCTGAGTTCCACTGATGCTGTTGTCACTGGCGCTTAAGGGAGGGTTTGAAATGTAACATGTTTCAGGTATTGTCAGACCCTTACCCGATACTTGGCTGATGTGGACAGAACTGACTGAAAGGCAGTTTCAGAGACCAAATGTATGCATAAAGCACAGGCTGTATGTTGTTTGTCTTCTTCAATCCTCCATTGTGAATGTTAGGAGCAGATCTTCAGAAAGCTAAGAAATGTGCTGGGTGTGGTTACGCACACTTGCTATCCCAATACTCTGGAAGGCGGAAGGAGGATTACAACTTAAAGAGTATCCTGGGCAATTTCACAATTTAGGGAGACCATGTCCCAAAATATAAAATAATAAAAGAACTAGGGACACAGCCCAATGCGAAGGCCCTCAGTTCATTCCCCAGTGCCACACACACATGCAATGAAGTTCATGTTACCTGCCTCCTCTCTGTCTCCTTCTGTCCCCGGGTGGTATTAGTGTGCTTTTCCTTCATCTTTTGAATTGAAGTATTCAAAAGTAGTGTTATTTTACTTCTTTTGGATTGACTTTTTAAAATTGGAACATTCCCACAGTCCTAAGGCTACCTGTGGGTGAGTTAGCTGTTCAAGAGGAGTTGTAGGAAAAATGGATTGATTTAGTTGTTTAACCTGAAGCCCTGGATTCAAGTATTTAGTTGGCTTTTCTTCTGGTTCTGCAACTGCCTCTGTGTGGTCTTGGCTGCGTGCTATGTTTTTGTCTCAGTTTCCCTAACTGCATAAAAGGAGGTAATTGCTCTAGCTTACTCAGCAGGTTTCAGGCTCAAACAACAAATGAATGATCACAAAGTACTTAAAATTACAAGACAATGTAGAAATGCTAAGTGTCACACAGTCTTATTTCCCTATAGGAGGTGATAAAGTAAAAGTGAGGTTTAATAGGCAAATTGAAACTCCTAGATGAAACGGGCTGGGAAAGTTCAAAGCCGTTTTGTTATTATTAATAATAGGTGTTGTGCCTCTCCCTACCACCTCATCTAATCAGCTTACATTCCGTGGATTAAAGGGAATGTTCTCTTCCTAAGGAACTTTTATCTACAGTGTTGAGACTTTGCTTATACTGTTTTATGGATATGAAGATTTGCATGACTATAAACAACTCCCTTTCATAACCTTTTTTTTTTTTTGAAAAACATAGGCAACAAGTTGTCTCTTGGTTCATGTTCCCAAGCCTGTGAAAATGTTTATATGAAGTCCTTCATGAATTCTATTTCTCTTCCTGAGCAGCTTTGATTGCAGGCCCTTGCTGTTATCTCTGCAGCCCTTCCTCGACAAGTTTCTTTGACTATCAGGAGAGATTCCAAATCTATTTATTTATTTTTTAAAATATATCTATATATCTCTATCTATCTATCTATCTATCTAGTTGCATATTATACCACTGATTTTTACAACAAAAATCTTTGTTAAGTTAGAATAAGTAAAAAGCATATTTTGCTTTAAAATACTTTGATTTAGCTGGGCATGGCAGTCGTGCCTATAATCCCAGCTATTTGTGGGCCCATGCAGGACAATCACAAGTTCAAGGCTTGTCTGACCTGAGGGATACAGTGAGAATCTATCTCAAAGTTAAATTTTTAAAAATGTCTGAGAGCAGGGGGGTTGCAGTTGGGCACTTTCACTGTGAAGTCCATGGGTTAGATCCCCAGTAATATAATGCTTTACTTAAAAAAAATTGCAAGAGTGCAGTGTAGAAATTTTTCAGGTAGAATGAACTTGGTATCCATAACAAGTGGGATTCTGACCTGGCTGAGGGGAAGAGACTCAGAGTCCGCATTTTCTTCAGAGTGAGGATTTGTACATGGAAGTTCTGGGCTTCCAAACAGTCGAATTCTGAGTCTTTTACATTGCTTCACAAGGTCATATTGAATAAGCTTCAGAAAATTTACTTGTGCAAAAAAAAAAAAAAAAAGAAAAAAGAAACAGGATCTCCCGGAGTAGTATCTGGTAGGTAGTTCATTGGCTCTTTGATTCAAAACACGAGTCATCATCTTCTTCATCACATTGAACTACCCTGGGATCAGGAACAAAAGCATATTTAAAATTTAATGAATAGATAAGCCATACAGTGACTATGTAGCTACTCAGAGTTAAGTAACAGGAAGAGGTAGTATTCCAGATCAGTTCATAATTAAGTATCAGTGAGCACTGAAGGCAGGTAATGCTGTGGGCCCGGCCTGACACATTGTAAATATTCAAGAAAATAGTTGGGATAAAGTGACAGGAAATAGATACACTAAGGGTTGGGATGGCTGCAAAATCTTAATAGTCCTATCGCATTGAGCTGACTCTTGGGAGTCAGTTTGGGTTTTGGGGTGGATGTGGACAGAGGACAAGAAAAGGCATTCAGATTGGAAGAATGGAGTCAGTTGGGCAGAGGAGGATTTCTGTGTGTTGATGAAAAGTGAATACATCCTACACCAGAGCAGAGGACAGGCAATGCTTTAATAAGACCACTACAATGTGTAGACTATTCACGGAATTGCAGTTTCTAAAAACTATTGTTTATAATTTTCCATTACCTGCTCCAGGCTCAGAGCCTGCAGATCGCCCTGAGATGATTGGCTCTGGGGAACCTAAGTTTTCTGCCTGTCGTTTCCAAGGCAGCACGATGTTGGGACTCCTTTTCCAGGAAACTATCACTAATGATATGTTAGTGTTGGTGGTCCAGTAGGAGGTCAAGCCTTAAGCTAAATGTGTGACTGTTCCGAAGTCGTTCTTCTAAGCCACTGTAAATGCAAGCAGGTGGGCAAGAAGCATGGTGACAATGCTCCCTTATCTCTGCTCTTGTTCAGTCATCCTGTAGATAACCTCCTGCATTTTTAAGATACGGAGCACCTTCTCACTGGCTCTGCATATATGAAAGCATATTGGAGAAATTCCCGATAATTAGAATCAGGAGCTGGAATGAAGAATGGTTTTGTCAGCCACCAGCTCAGCGTACCTGAGCTGGATTCCTTTTTATCAACAGAGCTTTGTAATCTTGCTGATTGTTAGAAACACCCACAAGCAAAAATATTGCCTTATTTTCTTTCATTGTTTTGTGTGAATGTAGCTGCCACTTAATGAGAGCCTGTTACATTCCGGGCTTTGTGTGTGTGCTCTCAGATATTATCTCTAATCCTTCCACAAACCTCCAAAGTGGTTGCTGCAACTCTCCTCTTCTAGGAGAAGAGGAGGGGTGAGCAACTCTTTCATGGTTTCCCAGCCAGGATTCCAAACCCCGGGTGAGCCCAAAGCCTGCACTGTTCCTTCTATGTCACTCCGAGTCTTTTCTGTGCAAAGATCAATTGTAAAAATATTACCACACCTACAGAATCTGAAAGGAGTCTTACCCAGGGTACTGAGGGTGTTTACCTGTTTTTGATACCTGCTATCTAATTAGCCCTTTGTGTACCTGGAAATATTTTTCACACAACGTACAGGATACACTTCTGGCCGGCAGGTCACATGCGTACAAGCTAACGCTGTACGTGTGGAGAGTTCACCGCAAAGGAGCATTAGAGCCCTGCGTGAAGAGCCCGCACCCTTCTCCTTGCTGACTCGGCTTCCCGCCGTCTGCTGTGCTGAGCAGAGGCTGCCAGAACCCATGTGTGCCTGGAGATATCGGTCCTTAAAGCAGAAGTTGGCAACGCTTGAAGAATGGAAACGGCTGCAGATGTTGAGGGCTGGGGAGTTCAAAAGCAGCCCTGCTATGTGGAATCCCACATTTGAGACTCTCTTTCTTTTGGTTGGGAAACTAATAGCCCTCCAGTTTTGAGTTAAAACATTGTGCTTCTTTCAGCGGAAATATAAAAGAGCCTCTGCCTTTTCCGTTTAGGCTGAGGCAGCCCTGCCCTTTGTGGCTCATCAACCCTGCGCTTCGGCCTTGGCCCCAGCTTCACACCTCCTCCTTGGGGCTGGCACCGCTTGAAAGGAGGGATCGTGGCCAAGATGTGATCTGGCTGAACAGAAGGGTGTGGTGCCAGCGTGAAGCCCCCAGCACTTCATCAGACACAAGCCATTTCTTTGGCTTCTGATGCTTCCATTCTTCGTAGTACTTTTTATATTATAGACTCGGCCTCCCCCGCCGCTCAGTAGTGCACACATTGCTTATTGAGGACCAGTTCTCAATATCAAAACATAAATAGGCTGCCTGTTTTCCACCTTTCCTCTTACCCAACTTTGTCCTCCTCCCAGAAAGAACTCACGCTCCAAAATCAATTGAGCAAAATGTAACGATATTGTCCTTTCCAGATACTCACTTGTTCCGCTAAAGATCCGTTTTTCTTAATTAGCTACTGGCCAGGTATGTGTGCCGGCTTTGTGCAGCCCCGTCCCCTGCGCCTGGACGCGCACGTCGGGCCAGTTGGCGCACCAATCCCTCATCTGTGTGTCAATGTGCTCACCACGCCGCCCACTCCACAGTTTCCCTTTTGCGCATCCGTCTTCCATTTCTCAATTTCTCACCTACTGTTCAAGTGCTCACATGACCCAGTGAATAATTCCTTTTGTCTCTCGTCTCAATCCCCTTTTGTCCCAGCAGTAGGTTTGGATCCTGAGACTTGGCCCCTGGCACATGCTCCAAGCCACGTGCTAGCCGCTGTGGGAACTCTCGGAGTCACACTCTGGAGCCAGGAGGCCCTTTCCTGGCTCAGCAACTCGTGGCTTTGAGAAAGTGTGTTTGACTCTCTAAGCTTCAGTTTCCTCTTCTGAGAAAGGGGTGGATGATTCTTCGATCCTTACTTCTTCCATTATTCACTGAAGAAGTAGCTACTGAGCACCCACCTCTTGCATTCCTTCAGCTGCATACACACGGGGACCCAACGCTGAGGACAGAGCCAAAGTTTCTTGGCTCATGGACGTCAGTGCAGGAGGGCATCAGCATCTTTGAACGACTACATAAGTAAAACTTATTAATCAGCCATTATGAGTGCTGCGAGGGGGGAATACAGAGGCCCACAGGGGCAGACAAGGAGCAGTAATATAGTGGGAGCAGAGGAAAAAATGTCTAGAGAGGAAAATGTGTCTGAGGGCTGCAGCAGGACTTAGCCAAGCAGAGTTGAGGGGGAGGAAGGACATTTCAGACAAAAGATATGGAAATGCCCCAAAGCAGATGGAAATGAAATGGAGGGGGAAAAGAATGAAGCTCATTAAGGCTGAGAGACAGCAAGCCTGGCAAGGGCCCTAAGAAGTGGCCGCAGAGGTAGAAAGGGGCTAGGGGAGGTAGGGGAAGACCTGTAAACCAATTTAAGAACTTTGAGTTCCATTCTAAATACAATTAGAAGATTTGAAAACAGTGAAATGGCATGAGATTAGCATTTTAAAAAGGTCATTTTGACTCCTGAGGAATGTTTAGGAGGGCTTAGACATAAATGTGGGTGTCTGTAGGATTCTAGATGAAGCGCAAGAGTATAGCCGGAGAAGAAAGTCAGGAAGGAGAGTGGAGAAAAATAGGTAATCTTCCAGGCTCGTTTCTGATGTTTTTCTTGTGTGGCCCAATCCCTCTGATCCCAGGAAAGCAGGTTTTCCATTCTTATGCAAAGTGTGCTGTTCACTTTGTTTCGACTATTAATTATTTAATTTCCCCCAATGCTTGTTATAACAATCATTATGTGTGGGTTATCCTTTAACCACTCCCACCTTCCCAAAGCAGCCTATTCTCATACGTAATGGGAACATAGTGGCTATTCGGGTAGAATCTGTTATTTACTTTATGGACAGTTTTATTAGTTGGTGTGAAATAGCCAAACCCAGAAAAGCTGAGGGATTCTCTGAGTGGCCTGTAGCCTTGTATTTTAAGTCATATTAGGTTTAATTCTTTCTTTCATCCTTAAGGAAATGCAGAAAAGAAAAGGTTCTGGGAAAAAGAGAAAGAGGATTTCTTCTTTAAAAATCCCACTTTTCCTGGTATGGTGGGCTTTGTCACCTGGGCTTTTTTTTTTTGGTGGAACTGGGGATTGAACTCAGGCCCCTGCGCTTGCCAGGGAAGTGCTTATTCCACTGAGCCAT
>NDGM011093823.1:0-13981 GCA_002564305.1 Octomys mimax
TTATATGAATATAAGTTTCTTGATTTTGGCACAGAGTGAATTATTATATGACTGATCTGTAAACTCTTTCTTCATGTTGATTTTAGACAATTTTATTGTTATATTCATTTAAGTTTGTAAATAATTATTTACAAAGTGCAATCTATTGTTCATCTCATTATGTATTCATTTCAGAAATACTTTTAAAAATTCACTCTGTCTACATCTTATATCTTTCACATATCAATATTTATCTATAATTTTTAATTTGCTATATGATTATTATTAATTTTCAATAAAGTTAATAATGAGTTTAAAATTATAAATAAAATGTAAAAGAAAGAAAAGAGTAAGTCAAGAGTAAGTTAAATGATAACTTTGATAAATCTCTAACAGCAATAACTTCTTTTTTTGATTTATGTATTTGACACAGGGTCTTGCTATGCAGCTTGGACTCTTAGTGATCCTTCTGTTTTAGCCTCTCCAGCACTGGGATTACAGACGTGTGCCACCATGTCTGTTTCAGTGGCTGGCTCAGCATGCCCAGGGACAGGGCTGGCACTAGGGATCTAACCTGGGTCCTACAGGAGTAACTTATAAAAACATAAAGAAGTTAAATAATCAGTATTCAAATTCAATTAACATTATTAATAATATATTTCCTACAAAATAACATATCTAAAAATAAATCATTCAGTATACATAGTAAAAATTATAGCAATAGCAGTAAGGTATAATGATAAAGACTATCATAACATTAAAGATGTGTTGTATTTTTACTTTAAAAAATTTACATCTTAAGTGAATGGAGAAATTTCCTGAAAATACAATATTCTAAAACTGAACTGATCAAGAAGAAATAAAATACACGAATAATCTTATACCTTCAAAATTTCATTTTCAACATTTTCATGACATTCTATTGATTGATTCTTTTGGATTACAGAAGATTTTTTGGCGCGATCTCATTTTGTACTTTTTTATCTGTGCTTCTAGTGTTATGTCCAAAGAAACCATTGAAAAGACCAATACAAAAAGCTATTCTCGTATGTTTTGTTTTATGACATTTACAGTTTCAGATCTTATGTTGAAGTTCTTAATCTATTTTCAGTTGATTTTCATATCTTATATGCTCTTACGAGTCCAGTTTTTACATAGCAAAAGGTCACAGAGTGCAATGGAAATATACAGAAAGGGAGAAAATTTTTTCCAAATTATGTATCTGATAAGGAGTCAATATCCAAAAATACATAGGGAGCTCAAGCAACTTAGCAACAATAAGAAAGATCATATCAAAAAGGGTTAAAGACATAAATAAACACTTCACTAGAGAAAGTATACAAACAGTCACCCTCAATTTCTAATCATTAGGAAGATGCAAATCAGAACCCACAGTAAGGTATCATCTTATACTTGGAAGAATGCCTCTTATAGAAGAAGAGGAAAGATGGCAAGTGTTGGCCAAGATACATACACTGTGGGTGGGAATGAACAGTAGTACTGCCATTATGGAAGATGAGGTGGTGTTTCCTCAAAAAATTAAAAATTAATACTGCATGATTCAGCAATCATATTTTTGGTTTCATGCCAAAAGGTAATGAAATCAGTATTTTAAAGACATGCATGTATCTCTGTGATCACTGCAGTTTTATTAAAAACTGCCAAGATACAGAAAAAACCTAAAGATATGAATGGAAAAATGTGAAATCTCTCTCCTCTCTCTCTGTTTCTCTTTCTGTCTCTCTATCTCTGTCTCTGTCTTTCTGTCTCTCTGTCTCTGTCTCTGCCTCTCTGTCTCTCTCTGTTTCTCTGTCTCTCTCTGTCTCTCTCTCTCTCTCTTCCCCACTTCCTGTCCCTCTCTCTTTCATCTATTTATTCACCCATCCAAACCGGAGAAGTTCTGCCATTTGTGAGAAAGTGAATGAAACTGGGGGATATTATCTATCCTACGTTAAATAACCCAGACTTAGATAAATTTTTGCATAACTCATTTACATATGGAATATGAAAAAAAATCATTAAAAAAAGGGTAGAGTGGGGATTGTTGGGAGCTGAGGGTGAGGGAAATGGGAAGATGCTGATATAAGACACAAGGGCTCAGTGTTATGGGATGAGTGACTTGGCCCTTGAATGTGCAGTGTGGTGCTGTAGTTAATGATACTGCAGGTTATTTTTTAGTACTTATTTGTGAAGTGAGTTGATCTTAAGTGTTTTCTGTACTTGTTGCTCTTTTGACAAATATCCCAGAAGGTCTGGGTTAGACACAGGGTACGTAGGGCAGCCTTACTGAAGGGTGGTAGAGCCCTTGGGGGAGGGGGGACTTGTGGGAGGTCTTTAGGTCCCCAGAGACCTCTACTGAAAGGGATTGTGGACCCTAGTGGCTTCCTCTTTCCTTTTGCCCGGTGGGCAAGTGTTGTTCCACTGTGTACTACTGCTCTGATGTGACCCTTACCCTGGGGCCAAACACAGGGTTCACTGATCATGGATCTAGAACCTTCAAAACTGCGAGCCAAAGTACCCTTTCTGTCTTTTTGAGTTGATTGTCTCAGGTGTTTATAATAATGACGGAAATGTAAGAGAACACAAAAAAATGGGAAAAGTACATAAAGTAACAAATATACTAATTTGCTTAATTGTGCTCATAATTTCACAATGTACACGTATCAAAACATCACACTGTATGTGTAAAATATATACAATATGTTTTGGTCTAGGACACCTCAGTAAAGTTAGAAAAAATACAAAACGACTGAATTTATTATCACAAATCTTCCCATAAAAGATTCTGTGTTGATACTGAGTTTACCAATGAATACTATAAAAAATTTATGAAAGCAGTAACAGCAATATTACAGAAACATTTTCCAAAAACACAGGAGGAGGGAATATTTCCTAATATACTTTGTGAGGCTCAAATAACCCTGATATTAAAAGCTAGCAACACCATTAGAAGGAGAGGAAATTACAGACCAATATCTCTTATGAAAACACAAACCAAAAACCCTCAACAAAATATTAGCAAACTGAACTCAGCTTTCTATAATGGGTACATCCCATATTGCAAAAATGTGTCAACAGTGAAAAATTAATCAACATAGTTTAACACATTACAGAAGAAAGAAAAGAAATCATCATCTCAATAGATGCAGAAAAAGAATTTGATAAAATCCCAAAGCCATTCATGATGAAAGAACTCAGCAAATTACAAGTAGAAGGACATTTTCTCATGATGGGAATCTATGACAATTATACAACAATCATCTTTTTTAATGCTTAAATACTGAATGCCTTTCCCCTAAGACTGGCAAAAAGGAGAAAAACATTCCATCTTATCACTTTTCTTCTTTATCGTACTGGATGGTCTAGTCAGTGCAATGAGACAGAATAATTAAGTAAATAAAACAAACGATAGGGATAGTAAAAAGGATTAAGTAAAACTGCATTAACAAATAGTGTGATTGCACAGAAAATCCTCAGGAATTTATAAAGCTCCACCAAACTTAAAAATGAATTTAGCAAGGTCAGAGTGCAGGATCAGCACACAATTGTGTTTACATATGCATGACAAATACTGTACTTACCAAGTAAAATTTAAATATAAAATAGTCATAAACTTAATGAAAATTGTACAATATTTCTACATGAGAAATATAAATCATTACTGAAAGAAATTAAAGAAGATCTAAATGAACTGAAAATAGATTCTCTAAGTGGATTGCAAGTCTAGTTAGTGTTGAGGTGTCCTAGATCTCCCAATTGAGGAACCTGTTGAACAAAATTCCAGTGAAAATCTCAACATGCATTTTGTTTTGTGGAGATTAACAAAATGATCCTACTATTTATTAGGTAATACATAGGACTTAGAATATCTAAAACAATGTTTTTACACATGTAAGATTGATTCATTTCACTTATGATTATGGTCTCCACTTGCATTCATTACATAAAATGTCTCAAGTTTAATCTTCCTTATGTCTGAGTAGTACTCCATTATATAAAGATACCACATAATTTTTATCCATTCTTCTGATGATGGGCATTTGGGTTGACTCCAAGACTTAGCTATTACAAATTGTGCCACTGGAAACATGGGTGCTCATATATAAATGTAGTATGATGATTTTAACCCTTCCAGATACGTGCTTAGAATGGAAATAACTGAGTAGAATGGGACCTCCAATCCTAGAGTCTTGAAGAATCTCCATATTGATTTGCACAGCGGTTTTACAAGTCTATACCCAGATCAACAGTTGAGAAGGATTTTTTTTTTTCCCAACAGCCCCTCCATCATTTCTTACTGGTTGATTTCTTCATGATGGCCATAATTTCTAGGTCAAGATGGAATCTCAATATTGTAAAATATTTTTTTTTAAAGTTGGAGAATTCATACTTCCTGAACGAGACACAGAGCAAGCATGAATTTCAACCCTGTTCACCTTGTCTTCAAGAAGTAATTTGAAATGAGCCAAAAATTTAAGTTTAAAGACTAAAACTATGAAACTAATAGGTAATACAGCAGGATAAACCTTCACAGTTTAGGGTTAGATGAATCTTTTTACGTGCATGAAAATCATTAACTGAAGAAGAAAATGACACATTGCAGTTCATCATGATTAAAACTGGCTGCCCCTCAAAAGACACTGAAAAGAAAAGCAACATCCACAGCCTGGGAAATATCACCTACAGTGCATCGATCTCATGAAAGATTGTACCAAGTTTATACAGTTCTCTTAAAACTTAATAACAGAATGCAAACAATTAATAAGTAAGGGGCAGAAGATTCAAACAGACAATGCACCAAAAAAAGGATACATAAATATTTATTGAGAACAACAATGAAAATTCATTAAGAAACAATTTAAAATAAAAAGAGGGGATATATTTTCCAAGAAAAAAGGGGGAAAAAAGACAAAAGTTTGTGACATAGCCTTCAGCACAGAATCAAATGGCTCTGTAGGAATGAGGGGAGAGTTGGCTTATGTACAAAAGCTTCCCGTCTCCCCTGTCCAGTCCATTATGCAAGTGAGAGATGCAGCATGTAAGGAAAGCTCCATTCTGATTGGCTTAATGCAGGTTGCAGCCTATTGGTCAGTCTGGGTAGCAAAGTGGGACTTTCTGAAGGCACCGTACCTTGGCTGTTGAAGCAGGAATATGCGAAGCACAGTATGGAGCTCATCCAGGATCACGGACTAGGTGTGTGGCTCTCCCAAACCCACTCCAGACAGCAAAAGACTAACGAGCTCCATTATAAATTTAGGAACTAATTAGTCACTTGGGATGCTTCTTTGATATTCAACCTTTGTTAAGTTCATAAGCACAAAAATGATTCTCACCTCCAAGCATTATTGGGAAACTGGAAATTAGATGGTGCTTTATATCTAAAAAATTAAATTGTGACAAAAACAAAAATGACCTGCAAACACCAAGCACTGATAAGGACTCTGAGCAACTGGAGCTCTCTTATATTACTTGGAGATGGGGGTGTAAAGTGGTGCAATCACTTTGAAAACTGTTTGGCAGCTTTGTATAAAGTTATGCATACACTTACAAAATGACTCAGCAATTCCATTTCTATATTTTTACCCAAAGGAAGTGAAAACATATGTCCATAAGACTTGCCCAGGAATGTTCATCGCAGCTTTGTTCGTAATAGTTCAAATTTGGAATAAACTCAAATGTCTACCAACTGGGATTGAGTAAACATTTATACCATGGAGTACTACTCGGCCATAAAAAGTAAGAAATCACTGAGATGCACAATAACATGGATAAATCTTGTAGACATTATGTACACAAAACAAACTGGACAGAAAAAATCATTTTTCATGATTCCATTTATATTAAATTCTAAAAGAAGCAGCAAAGTCTCTCTGTAGGATTAGAAATCTCATTAACCTATGAACAAGAGCAGCGGAGTAGGCAGGAAGAGACTGAGTTTAAGAGGAAACTGGGGACAGGAAATGGCGGTTGTGTAGATGTCTACTTCGGCAAAATTACATGGACCTGGCTACTTAAAATATGCATAGTACACTATTATAAATTAAATCCATATAAAATTGACTTTTAGATTAAGGTGCTTAGCAAAAAATATGAATCTCAGGATTATTTTAAAAAGCCAGAATAAAAATTCTGGGCAAGCAGTGCCACCGAGCAAGGACCAAGTGCAGCTGAGTGTGGCTACCCTGATCAGATGCGACAAGCATCTCGTGAGGCTTTCAGACTCCCTCCTGTGCTTCAGATCTGAAGTATCCCATGAGGAAAGGCTCATTCTCCAGCCCACAGTGCTTTCGGAGGTGGTAGAATCATCAGGAGGTGGAACCAAATCAGAGGAAGTCAGATCACTGGTCGTGTTGGCCTCAAAGGGAATCAGGGCCCTTGGCTCTCTGAGGCCTCTCTTTTACTTTTTGGCCACTGTTATGGTTTGTGTGTAGTTGCCCACCCAAATGGGCAGCTGCGGTTCCAGGAGCAGCTAGTGATTTTAGGGGCGGGGCCAGAGGGCCAGGGCAGGGTTTGAGGAGCAGGGCCAGAGAGGCATGAGCCGTTCATCTGGCAGTATGTGCTCTGCCCGCCCCCCAGGCCTGCGGCCTCTCTTAGAGGTGTGGAGCCCACCATCCTGGTCACAGCCGCACCCCAGCCTCTCCTCCAGACCCTGTAGCACCGGGCAGTAGTGTCTGTGATTGAGGCTGCCTTGAGCAGAGAGATGTTTGGAGAAGACAGAGGCAGTAACCCTTTTTTCTGAGCAAATAAGGCTCCAAGATCTTGCTATGTAATTCAGGCTGTTCTGAACTATGAATCCTCCAGTAGCTGTGAGCCAAATAAACCTTTCCTTCCCTCATTTTGAGTGTTGGGTATTTGTCCCAGCAACAAGAGAAGAGTAATTGAAATAGCCACCATGAAGTAGACTGGCCTCCATCACCCTGTTCTTCTGTGATCGGATGGGATAGGGACCGGCAGTGTTTCCCAGGTTCTTATCAGTGACTTGGTCAGGACTATTGGTGCATATGAAGGATCACCATTGATTCTAGAGCAGAAATAAGAAGAGGAAAAGGAAAAGAGGAGTGAAAGAACCACTCTGGGAGAAGAGGGTGAAGGAGAAGATACTTCCTTCAAGCAGAACAGGCCATGGCAAGAACAGGACAGCAACAGGCCCCAAGCAAATTGCTGCCATCTCTTGATGTCTCTGCTGGTTGATCCAGGAGCACTCACTAGATCTTGTGTTACAGGATTTATATCAGG
This sequence comes from Octomys mimax, assembly GCA_002564305.1. NCBI lineage: Eukaryota > Metazoa > Chordata > Mammalia > Rodentia > Octodontidae > Octomys > Octomys mimax. The sequence continues at coordinate 7,216 of NDGM011093823.1, forward strand.
CAGAAGATTGGTATTGGGCGTATGGCTTGGCTTGATCCTGGGTCAAGCTAGAGCGATGCGGTTCTATGATTAGTAAGTCTCAGGTTGTGCCCAACCGCTCCTGCCATATTGCCATGCCCTGGTCTTCTGCTACACCTCGGCAGTGATGAACCCAACTGTGCTTCCAGAAAGAACTGGCCCAGGTAGACCTCTGAAACTCTGAACCAAAATCTCTGTTTCCTCCCTGTATGTTGTTTATCATAGGTACGTTTTCACAGTGAAGGAAAGCTGACACACACATACCTATTAGTCATTTGTGCCATCAAATCATTGCTTGTTGGCCTCTGCTCTTTAGAAAAGTTCACTCATTTGTTCACAGATTTATTCAGCCAATAATTATTCATCAAGTGTATCCTTAGTTCTCTGGACTGGATATTTCTTCTGTCCAAACTCAACTCCATCTTCCACTGAGTCACAGGGAAAGAGCTATCCCACCACATTCTTTGTCCAGGTATGGTCTCTTAGTAGACCCTCCCCTGGGATTCACTGCCTTTGGTTCTGGGGGAGGGGTTAAATGCGTTACAGCCCCTAGAATTGGAAGGAGGCAAAGAGGAGGTGGGTACACTCTTTATTGTTACTGTTACTGACTTCTGGGCCTTTTCCGAAAGAGGAGCTTGGGGTGAAGAAGCCGGTGATTGAGATGGCATTACAGAAAACCCAATCAGGGCATATAAATCAGGTCTAGAGTTAGAGAAAAGTAGGATTTCATAAAATGGATCATTATTGTATGGCTTGAGCTGTGTAAATCAGTCAGTTGTAGCTAAAGTGTGAAGTGAATGCCCTTAAATCAAAACATTTTCTTTAGGAATTCCTGGGCACGACTTGTAAAGCTGCTGTAGGATCTGTAAGCTCCGACTGGAGTTATGTAAATCCGTTGCCTCCCCTATAAAGCAGTTGAATGTTTTAACTAAATCTAATTCTTAAAATAATGATTTCTGAATCAAAACTTTGCTGGGAAGATTTACAGGCAAGTTTTATAAATCAGAGGCAAGATATATAACTCAGATAGTGAGAAGTGCAGATTTATAAATCCAACTTGTAAATCAAGAGAAAAAACATCATGTTTTACACTAAATAATATTTTTACAAATGGCACCTCATACATCATGCAATTGCCACAAATCTTTCACACTGGAGTCAGGCTACATAATACAAGGGCTGAATCACAAAGAAAATTGAGCCCTGGGTGGTGAAGTCAGGGATGGGTTTGTGGGCTTGGAAGGGTGCTGCTGCATCCCCCTCACTGATGAAGTCGGTGGTTCAGAATCAGGCTCATGTGGACTTGCGATTCCCCTTGGTCTTCCGAGCGCTGAGATTGTCATTGAATAACATCATTACCCAGATCTCACTTTATAGTTCTGTAAATTGTAGATAATGCCTTTGTCAAAGCATTGTTAGGAGAAGGATTCTGGCCAATATATGTCAGCGATCTACCTAGGTAGAATTCTATATTCATCCTTATTATTGTCATTATTACTACTTTTAGTTTATATCACTTTCTCTTCCCATGACTCAGAAAAGAAACCATGTTTGGAAGTGAGATAATGGTGTTAGTGATTCGGGGCAGCAAGTCACGGACACTGGCTTCTTCATCCCTATCTTAGCTGTCTTCGGCTGGACCATTTCGTCCACTAGTCCTCAGTTCCTCACTGCGAGATCACCCCTTCCATACCATTTTTTGAGACCTGACTTCTACACAGAATTTAAATAAAAGTTAATGTTTTTAAGAAGCTTGTTACAAACATAATACGTTTTTATTGCAGAATATTTGAGAAATAATGAAAATCGCCAATATCCTTGCTGCCCAGAGATAATCACTGATAACTTTTTGGTTATCCTCTTAAAGTCTTTTTCAATGCATATATTTACATACATACATTTTAAAAGACAAAGAAAAAAAAAAAAACAAGACCACATTGCACAGGTTGTTTTGTAACTTTCTTTTTTTTTTTGCTTGACTATATATTGTGAACTTTTTCCAGAGTCACTAAATAGTTCCCAGCATGATATTTTTATGACTGTGGATTATAATGTATCATAATTTATTTGAGCTGTTCCATATTGTCAGACGTTTATTTTGTTTTTAATTTTTGCTATTATAAACAACTTTCCAGGGAACATCTTTTAAATAAATTTCTGCAGTTATTTATGATATTTTCTAAGGATAAATTCCTACAAGAGGAATGCTGGGTAAGTGGGTTGTGTAAGGCATGAAGAATCGTGCCAAGTCGTCCTCCGGAAAGGTGGTAGCACCTCAAGCTCATGCCAGTGATCTCCTTTTGCCTGGTTTTCCATGCTCTGTGGAATCGTTCTTTAAACTGTCAGTGTAACAGCTGAAAATTGTGTTTCACTATTGTTTCAGTTTGCTCCTCTTTGACAGCTTGTAAAGTTAAACATTTTTCATATTTTTGCTGTTAGTACTTCTTTTGTAAATTTCCTAATCATCTCTTTGTCCACACTGACATTTTAGTGTGTTAAGAATATAAGTCTTTTGGTACCACATCTTCCTTTTTTTACCCCTGTTTGTCACTTGCCCTTGTATTTGCTATAGCAGAAGACTTGAGTTTGCATGTGATCAATTCTACAATATTTTACTTTATTTTACTGTGATATACTAAAGATTTTCCCAGTATAAGATTGAATAAACATTCATCTACCTCTTTTAGTTTTATTGTGTATGTATTTTTAAATGTTTAATCCACCTGAAATTTATTTCAGAACGTGATAGGAAATAATGAATCAATTTTTTGATTGTGTTTCATAATGGGCCCCTTATCATTTTCCCTAGAGTTTTCAAATAGTCCCCTTACAATGTCCTTTTTACTTGCCTATCTGTTAACCAGTACCACTCTCTTTTAATTTTTGTAGTTTTAGAGTCTATTCTGAACTCTGTGTAACTATTTCTAATCATTTTCTCTGATCAAGTTTTACTTGATTAATTTATTCAACCTTCCAGACAATATTTGTACTCTTTCTGTTACATTTCAGAAGAAGAGGTACAATTTTGATTGAAATTTCAACAGTGTTACACACAAATTGAGGCAATGATGCTCTTAAGATTTTCAGTCTTCTCTCCCCAGAATCTGTCACATATTCTCTCATACTTTATCCTTCTTCAGTCTGCTTCAGTACTTTTCTTTCTCGCATTTCCCCAAACCATTAGGACATCTGCTCAATCAAGTAATATAATGTTTCTTGACTCAATATTAATCATATATGGAGCCTAAAGGTTTTCCCTGAGGAAGAAGATGGTGGATAGAGGCTAAGATCTACAAATGGTGAGACTGTTTGTGCCTCTCCTTGGACAGTGTGTGCTTCTAGGAAGATTGTGTAAGAAATGTCAAACACCACAAATGCTCCCGCCGTCTCTGATCATACGACCCACATCAGTACCGGCTCTGCTGAACACCTTGGCATCATCAGCACAGATCTTGGTTTAAATAAACACTTGTCTCTGCATCTTCGGTGTACAAATGGATCAAATGAAGGAAAATAATTTGACCCTTAATTTCTGATTGAAATAGGATAGAGGAAATAAGAATGGAGAAAGGCTCCTTTGCTCTGGGAAACCATACTGACAGAGCCTCTCATAGAATTCATTGGTGAGTTCAGGAATGATGAGAGCTCCAGTAATGTTTTATTATGTTCTGAGCCTTATGAGGCTCTCTCTATTCTTCTTCTAACTCTCCAGTGATGTGCAGTAGGGCCTTCTGCACCAGGGGTCTATTATAGTTTCAGAAGCGGACTGCAGAAGCTTCATGAAGAGTATTATGGAGGGTGAGAATGATCAAGGGAAACCAGTTGGGAGACTATGTAGCTGCCCATGTGAGAGGAAATAGTTTTATGGACATGGTGAGGGGCAAGTGCTGATAGAGGAAAGGAAGCAGAATCTGGGTATATATTAGTGATAGAATCAGTAGGGTTGAATGATGACACTGGAAAAAGAGCCAAGGCAAGGATCATTCCTAGGATTCTTTTTTTTTTTTTTTTAATATGCTTGGTTATTACAGGGTCTCACTACACAGCTTGGACTCAGCAATCCTCCTGTTTTCAGCCTCCTTAGTACTGAGATTATAGGCATGTGCCACTGCACCCAGACTCGAGCTGGCTCAGTCTGCCTTAAGGGCAGGGCTGGCATGGCATGTGGTACTGGGGATTGAACTGCGATCCCTGCGCTTGCCTAAATATGCCTCAGCAGGTGCTGTAGTCCGCTGAGCTATCTCGCTGGCCTCATCCCTGGCACTCTAACAAAAGACACTGGAGGGTTGCTGAGATGTGCCCAGTGCAGTAGAAGTAGATTTGGAGACGACAGGGACAGGAGTGCTCAGAGTTGAATTTAAGACATTCATTCCTGTGTGGGTCCAGGCTGTCTTGGCAATCAGTTATCAAACACTACCTCCAGTTCTCCCAAGTGAAGAACAAGAGTTCTGGCATCATGAGTGGACTGGTTCGCAGACCAAAGGGCTCAGCTTGGCCCCAGCCTTCTTGCTCTTCCCTTCTCGTCTTCCCCTCTCTCCTCTCTTCCTCCCTGTCTGTGCCTTTTCTGTGTTGCCTCCATCCTCTGATTGGCTGCACTGTTCTAGCCACCTCAGCTCAGAATCTACCACTGCAGCAATCCCAGGGGGTAAATGTATTTTCTTCCTTCCCCACATAGCATCAGCAAAATTGTAGGGTATGAATGGTCTTGACCCATTTTTTATTTAACACCTCTCTTTATCCCCCTCTGATGCTGGGCAGGCCAGTCATATGATCAAAACCCATACTGAAAGTATATCTGCAAGGGGATATTCTCCAAAACAAAACACAAAAGCAAGAAAAGTTGAGGTAACTAGTTTTTCTGATAGACAGTTGATTTTAAAATATATTATCTGAAATGAATTTGAGAATGAAAGAGATGTTGTGAATACTTGGGACAACAACTATAGAAGAGAGAGTGCTGAACAAGTAGAGGCAGAGGATCATCTTTCATCCAGGGCAACTGAGCAGAGATATGGACATGGTCCTCCAAGGAGAGGACTGGGATGAGACAGAGGGCTTAGATGAGCTGATGTAAGCACTTCTATAAAGTATAAAAGCAGCGCCTTTGTATTGGTCAGATTTACATCATTAATTGAAAGACTTGACAGAAGCTGCTGATGAAGCAGAGAAGTTTGTGTAGCTCGCAGTTTAGAGGTTCAAAGTCTAAGAATGGGTGACTCCAAGCATTTGTTCTCCATTGAGGGTACAAGGTGGTCCCATTTTACGGCTAGAGTGAATATAGGAACAACATACAAACCAGAGCAGAGAGAAAGAGGGAGAAGGGGATAGAGGGATATGCGGCACCAGGGATTCTACAGTGCCCTTTAAGGATATGTCCCCAGTGACTTGAGACTCTCCAACTAGGGCCCACCTCTTAAAGAACCAACGCACTTCTAAGGATTACCACCCGAGGGACCAGTCTGTATGTATAGACCCTTGGGAAATACTCAACATCCCAGTCATTGAGAGCTGGAAAGGAGGTGAAGAATTCAGAACAGCTTCTATAATGGTAGACTGAGAAGAGTAGTGAGGAGATGAATGAACTGTAGAAGAAAAATATGTGGAAGCAAAGATTAACTTTCAATAGGGGTCACTAGAGAAATTTAAAAAGAGAACTAGTCACCATTTGACAAATTCCAGAGAAAGCAGAAATGGAAAGAGTCCTTGGAGAAATGGAAGCGGCTTCGCCTTCGAGAAGGATGAAGGGGGAGAGGATGGGGCAGTGCAGGTGGGCTGGTACACTGCGTGTTGGAGCATGGGAGGTTCCTACCTGGTGGCTGCTTGTATCTCATTGAAGTGCAAGACAAGGCCAAATGCCAGGGCAGTTGGGCCAGAAGAGAAGTTGAATCTTTGCTGTGGCAAGAGGATTAGTGACAGCAGTGCACCAATACTTCTGGGCAATGTGGTGGCGTTGGAAGAGTCTAGTAAGGAGATGGGAGAAGTGCCTATCATGCTTTCTGATAGGAATGGCTGGGCAGTGGTCATGCCTTTGGAAGCCTGGGATAAATACATTCAAATCACTCCTCTGGGTAATTGCAGACCTCTGACTGCTTTCTCCAGAACCTAAAAGAAGTTGGCACCATTGCCATCCACATGTCTGAGCCCAACTCTGGGCAAGGTCTCTATAGTGTAATTCAGGACACCCTGCTACTTGAACTCTAAGGGTACCTGAGGAAAGGTGATCTTACTTTGAAAAGATTGACAGCATTTGCTTGAAGGAGAAACACTTAACATCCTCTTTCACTTTGAATCAGTTGTTGAGATCAGGATAAGGTAGAGTTTGCTGTAACTCACAGCTCAGTTTCAGCTTTTCTACAGGTCTTCAGCCTCTCCACTGTAAGAATTAGAAGCTGCTCACAGTTGCTCCAGGAGAGCCCCAGGGTATGCGCACTGAAGCCAGTACACAGAAGGCAGTATTTGTTGTATGAGTGAGGAGCCCATTCGGACTAATTGGTGGGGTGAAAGCTCTAGTTAAAGTGGGCTATGGCCTGTCCATAGAAGGTGCATCCCTTGTGTTCTCATCCTTACTAGTGGTTAAGAAATTCACCTTGGTAATGCAAGACCTATATAATAAGAAACATAACGTTTGTATCTGACAAGGTCAGTCACATCGCCTCGGGATTTACCCTGAAACCCTGTACTGCAGCAGTTTGTAGATCCTTTGTCAGTGTCAGCCATGTGGATGAGTCACAGCCATTGCTAGACCAAT
>NDGM011093836.1:0-10862 GCA_002564305.1 Octomys mimax
TTGGGAGGCTGAAAACAGGAGAATCACTACGAGTTTGATCTGTGTAGTGAGACCCTGTAGACCCTGTGTACTTAATACATTTTAAAAAAAGGATTAAAAGGGAAATTAAATTCTTAAATAAAATGTGCCAAGAATACCCTAGATGGACAGCAGCAGAAAACTAGATGGACAGCAGCAGAAAAGTTGGATAATGGCACATTTATTCCTTTGTGTAGTCCATGCTTGTTTAACCAATGGTCTTATAATGTAACTTGGAATGCTTAAACTCCCTTAGCAACCAATGAGGTCAACCAACCCAACAATCACAGTCTGCCAAATCTGCCTTTGCACCTCCCCCTTGATCTCCCTTTGAGACTCCCCCCCAACCCCAAGGTGGCACTCTGACTCTTTGGTGGAGATCTCACTCAGGCCCATTGGTTGAATAAATTGCCTCCTAAACCTCAGCACCATTTCTTTTTGTGTTTAGTCTGTTTTCCATAACAGTATGATGAGGCTGAGCTCATTCTAAATAATGGAGGAAGATCTCCCATCTCAAGGCCCCTAACTATGATCCCATTTGCAAAGTCCATTTTAGTAGGGTGCAGTAGGGCATTCCGGGGCCTGGGGATTGGGACGTGCAAATCTTTCTGAGGATTTTTTTCTTCCTACCACAAGTGAAGGCACGGAGTTGGGTGCAAAGGACACACAGTATTCACCTGCCTTTGGGAAGGACTCTACTGCCTTCTCTGTTCTTACCATATCTTTCACAAAGGTCTCTAACAATACAGTGCACAAATTTTCCACTGGCTGGAAGGACTCCATCTCAGGAAGTATACTTAAAGAGGCCAATTCCATCTCTGCACCAGTATGACATATAACAGAAGCCACTCTTATTAAAAAAAAAAGTCAATGCTGAGCTATTTCCTTTCATGCTGTTGGTAAACAGCAAGGAATTCTAAATCTCCCTTCACCTTCAGAGTCAATAGAGTACACTAACGAGTGGAAAACAACCGCCATACTTCTGTTTCTTTCAGACAATGAAGGAGGCTGATTAAAATGCAAAGATGAATTTGTAATATTTTAGCTTAAAAGCTCCAAATTAAAATTATATTTTTATTACATGCTTTTAAAAATGTTTTTCTTGAAACAAATGTATATGTATGTGCATGCAACAGAGAGTGGACAATTCATTCATCAAAATAACAATGCTTTCTTGAACAGAAACTTTAAAGCCACACACAACATTATGCTTTTAGGTCCTTTGGTTGCTTTCAAAAATAAAAACACCTGACATATTTGCTTTGAGCTACCCAGACCTCCACTGCAGGATTTATGCTAAGTAAACAGGTATTTGCTAAAATGAAAGAGGTGACATTATTGCATGCAGGCACTGAGCTTTGAATATGTCATTACATGTCCTTTAAGTCCTCTTGACTGCTCCTGTAAGTCTCTAAATTTTCTCTGAGCTGCTTGACATTTGATCTGGGATCATCCAGGCCACCCTTCCCTGATGCTTCTCCTCCTGTGTCTTTCAACTCCTCACAGCAGTGCTGTGACTAGAAATAAACACTGCTTCTGGACACTGCCAGTGAGTAGCTCTGAATTTTTTATTATGTTTCCTTGAGCCTTCTTCCACAACTTGCCTTCTTGGTTATTCCATCTGTCTCTTGAGCCTCCATCTACTGAGTCACTTCTAATGGATGACTTCAAAACATCAGCCACCTGTGCATCTGCCTAACGGTTGTCCAATGGTTGCTTCATTTCAGATATTTAGCCCTTGTTTGTTGCCTTATGTTAATTATATTACTTAAGTATATAATCGAAATTTGACTCAGCTCTCCCATGAGTCAGTCTTTATCTAAGCAAGTGAAATTCAATATGCTTGGCAAAAATAAACAGTGCCAACATTCAGAGAGAGTCTAACAGGGGTGAGAAGAGAACAATATTAGTCAAGGATGCCATAAAGGATGTAAAATTACAGCTGTAAGATACACTCTGGAAGTGCCAGGCACTATGAGGATGTGTAACAGGGCCATCTGAAGAAGACTTCTCTGAAGTGACGTTTGCCCTAGCTCTCAGTGACATCCAAGCAATAACTCCGAAAAGGAATAAAGTTGGTACATTCAAGGGAGCAGGAATGGCATCTGCAAACTTCCTGTGCTGGGAGGTAGCTGGGGTAGGGAGAAACTGAACAGAGGCAGTGTGGGTGGTACATGGCACAAGCAAGATGGGATGTTGATGAGGCTGGGAAAACGTACGCAGGCAGACCACGGATGATTTTCTAGGTCCTGTGATGGGCTGGGTCCACATCCCAGGGCAAGGAGCACCAGGGCAGGCCTTCCTCCAAGGGTGGGTGACTTCATGTAACTGTCATGTTCCCTTGTCCTTATTTGCTTTCTTTGCATTCCATGGATGTGTGTGTGGACAATAACAGAAGGTCTAGAAAAATACGATGGGCAACAATTGTAAACAAGATCACTTATAGAACTACAGTGAGACTTTTGGAATTTACTGCCCAGATTTTGAATTAGATCCACGAAATCTGATTCTCCAAAATGGCTTTGTGGGTCAAGAACATGCAGCTATTTAGGTGGCAGTTATTGAATATACTCATCAAATATGCATTTAGGAGGCCAACACTGGCAGCCTTCCTTCCTCACCTCTTGGACAAAATGAAGAAACCCCAAGATGTTACTGAGTCAGGCGTCCTAGAGGCTACATAATAGCTCACAAGTGCTCCCTAAGCTTAGGTCTATCTAGGCCCTTTCCTTCTTTGCTTAAAAAGAAAAACTGCATTTGATGCAATATCTCTTGTGATCTCAAGAAAGAGCTTTCTAAGGGGATGAACAGTTTCCGAGAGCCTCTCTAGGCGGGGCTGATGTCCCAGGAGAGGATGGAGCAGATACTCTGGAGAAGAAGCCTGAATAGAGACTTTGTACCTAAGCAGGTACTAAAGCTGTGACTCTGAAGAACCCGATGAGCTGCTGGAGTTGGAGGGCAATGGGAACTCAAACAACTCAGAAGTGAGTGACCAGGGGCAAACAAACTGGCAAGGCAACTTTCTCTTTATTTGCAATCAAGCCTTTCCCGGGCCCTGCATTTTGTGCTTCAAAAAGCACTGGTTACACTGGCCTGCATTTGGACAAGGCTTTAGCTTGCTCCATTTCTCTACACATCAGTCCATTTCTAAGTACACCAGACCATGATACCTTATGTTTGACTGAGCCAACAGTAAAGAACAGAAGGTCTAGAAAAATAAGTAAAAAAAAAAGAGCAATAATTCCAGAAGAACTAAAGAGTTACTATAAAAAGCAAACTGCAGAAAAGAGAGGAAAATGATAGTTACAATTATACTACAATATTAAATTTTAAAACTTGAAATACACAACTGTATTTACATTAAAACACCACAACATACAAAGAAAAATATATGGAGGTTTAGTGTTTCTAAGCATTTAGTACAATGCATCTTTTGACATGTGTCCTCCAAGGCCTGCAGAGATCAACAAGGAAATAAAACCACCCAGAACCCCTCTGTACCACTCAATCAGGAGACAGAATATCACACAAAAGTGCAATATTATACAGCTCATCTTACACAAGCTTATACACACGTGGGGAAGTGATCGTCGCAAACCCCTGGGGCCAGTGCTGAAGAACCAGATGGAGTGAAAGTCAGGTGGAGTTGTTCTCACAGTGGCAGAGCACAGAGGATAATGTCACCCTCCAAGAGGATAAACTCCAAGCAAGGTCTGTGACCTCATAGGCCATAGAAACTGCCACTGTGACACAAAAGAACGGGCTGAAGGAACTCAGCCGCAGCAGGGGCAGCGTTGGAAGACTCCTGTGGGAGAGGGGAGGCTCTTGAGACTGAGGTGGAGAGCAAGGGAAGGAACAATGCACAGTATTCTGAGTCATGGGCTTGTCACCAGAGGGTGGAGGCACGGTGCCCCACACATCACACAAACTGCACCATCCATTGTGAAGAAAGTGAACTTCCCTGTATCACCAGAAGACCATGCTCTTGAGCAGGACAACTTAAGCCGGACAACTTAAGTAAGCCTCCCTAAAACATACTGCTAACTGCCTACAATCAGTTTTGCTGATCCAGGAAACTGCAAGACAAAAGCTAAAATGGCACATAACACCCTCAACAGAGCTACTCTAAGATTGCAGACAAGCAGAATAAAAATATTCGAGGAAAAAAGTCTTCCTTCAAATGACACGGCAGAAACACACTGTACCCCAACCTCCAAACTGAGTCACAAAAAAATATGCTTTCAGATAATTTAAAAAGCACTTCTAACTAGCAGCTCTAAGGCTCACAACTGAAAAGGACAAAATGAAAGGAGATAGGAAATTGAGTTGAGAGACCAGGAAACAATGTACATTGGAATAAAGACAAGCAACTGTCAGCACCAACCTAGCGACCACAGAACCAACAAAGGCATAAACAGGCTTGTGACTGGCTTTAGTAAGGGTGCACAAGGTCACCCATGCAGCATTTTTCCAAAATGTTAAACCAGAATGCAATAAAGGGAAGTCAGACCAATCCAGAATATGGGACATTTTCAAAGACAATTGGCTTGGACTCTTGAAAAATAGCAGTAAAGTGCAGGAAAAAAAAAAAAATCAAGAAAGGAGATGGCATAGATTAGCTAAACAGAGTAAACAGAAAATACGTGATTCCTTGTTCAATTCTGAGTTAGGAGGAAATAATGGTCTCTCCCATGAATACCATGTATATATCAGCTATAAGGGATACTTCTGAAACAAATGATGACAGTCAAATATTGCCTCTATAATTGTGATGTTATGATAACTGTATTATGGTTATATTGAGAATGTCCTTCTTAGGTGTTATTAGCCTGCTGAAGTATTTAGTGAAGTTTTATGTCTTCTGCTAGGGTCTTCACATGTAAACAAAATCTGTGTGTGGATGGATGGGTAAACGTCAGAAGGTCCATGATTGGCGACTGCAGGTGTACTGGGTTTGTTTTAGTCTTTTTTTCATTCTTGGAACAGAAACCCCCACACCCCAGAATTTAAAGGACAGTTCATTTTGGGCTGATGGGTTTTGGAGGTTCAGTCCGCAGCAGCTCCAGGCAGCAGCAGCCTGACGGCAGGACTGCGGCGGAGGGCAGCGGCTCACATCACGGCAGCCAGGAAGCCCACAGTGCCAAGAGCCAAGATCCACCCTTCCAAGCCAGGGCGCCAATTTACTAACTACCTCTAACCAGGCCCCACCTAACAGCACACTCTGCTGCCAAAGTCGTCAGTGGATTCGTCCACAATGCCACCATTGGGTCTGTGCCCACGCAGCGGTTTACCTGGTCGTCATGGTGGCGGGTGAGTCAGCACGACGCGGGAATCGCAGTACCAAGGGCGAGGAGCCGCTACTACGCGGTCTTCCGGTCTTCCAATGCCTCTCCCAGAGCTAACCGGAACTTCCTCTTTTGATTTCCGCGCGCGCCAGCCCTCCACCAATCAGCGCCTGGGGCGTCACTGAACTGCTCATGTAAACTCCGCCCCTAGCCCAATCCAATAAAAGCTGCAGCCTCTGTCTCCACCTCCAGGGTCTCTGGCGTCTCTTTTGGCCGCAATAAGGGGTTTCTTGTTTTTTTACCTGCTTCTTTTTCATGCTGAGGAAGAAACTTTTCACCCCCATGATCCAGTCACCTTTCAGAAATTCTCTGAAGGCCTGAGAGTTCTGAGGCTCATTCTAGATCTAAGCCGTAAGAGGGTTGGAGCGTGGCCCTCCAAATTCAAGTCGGCCAAGGACTGCGAAGTGTGAAGGTAGAGTCCTTGTCCGCGTGGTTAAATGACGATGTGGGCCTGTTGGATTGGGAGAGGGGACTAAATGCAGTATGACTGAATTCCTTAAGAGAAGAGGAAAGGGGAATTGGGGCACGAGACTGGGAGTAAAGGCCACTTTATGAGACCTGAGAGAAAGGTGTTAGGTATCTACAAGTCAAGGGACAGCTTCTGCCAAGAATTGGGTTACACAGAGGAAGGAAAGGATCTCCCCTAGAGCCTTACCAACGCCTCTATTTCTGACTTCTAGGCCCCAGAATTGTAAGAGAATGAATTTGTGCTGTTTTAAGTAGAGTTACTCGGTTTGTGATCGTTTATTACAGAAACTCTAGGAAGCTGATACAGTAGTTAAAGAGATGAAAAGTCCTTGATAAAAATATTTTCAATTTTTATGTGGGTTTAAGGTTTTAAGGGCAGGTTTATTTGGGGTCTATTTGTGGAGGTTCAGTCCATAGCTGGCTCCAGGCAAAAACAGCATAGCAGTAGGACTTGCTCCTTTAAATCACAAGTTGGGTAAAATAAAAACACACATTAAAAGTACATGGATAGAAAAGAGAAATTCAGAGAAATACACCAGTCAACACCGAGTCTTACCCCGATGATCTTGGGAGTCCTTGGCCCTACCGTGACCTCAGGAAACATCCTGGACCTCTTGTTAACAAGCACACTTATCCTTTCCCTGTCTCCTCCCCAAATCTATGCTCAGCACTGTATGTGACTGATTATAGTGTGAAACTGCCAGGTGTTCAGAGCGGGTGAGATGGCTGGGAGTTGGATTGCTCAGTCACAGAAATGCAGCTGGTCTGACAAAGGGACAAAACAGACTCTCCATTCACAAGAGGGATAGGCAGTATCCTATAATTAGTCAAACTATGAACAGAGTCAATGTTGGGTCTGCTTGAGATAAACAAGCGAAGTGGGTGCTGGCTTCACACAGGAGGGAACCAGCCAGGGGAACAGCTGGAAGCAGCTAACGGAAACCAGCCTCTGAAGTCAGGCCCTGTCTCTTACCGCCTTTATAAAAATTGGGTTGTTGTAACAAATGTATTTGCAAAGCGTTTGGAATATTTCCTTCAAAATAGCATTTATAGTGTTATCTTTTTCTGGATCTTGGGCCTAAGATAGGTACATGGTTTCCTTTATTAGCTCCAAACTGCTTTGGAGGGAGGGGTAGTGATTTCAACAGAGTTTAACCTGAGATTCTGGAATCATCACATCCAGCTCTAAGGTGTGAGAGAAGATTTCTCCCGGGAGCACCTAGATAACTTTATTTTCCTCTTTGTGGTTATTTTCTCCCAAATTTCCTACATTAAGGCAAACTTAATTACAGAAAATAACTATGTCCTTTTCACTCATGTTTCTACTGAAAACTGAAGGTGCCCATGATGGTTCCCAAAAGGAAAGATTTTTCTTTCTTTTCTTATTTTTCTCAAAATATATGAACAGTAGCCAAGAAGCAAAAATATCACAGACCCATACATTCTTGTTATGGCCATGCCCTGCCTGGGAAGCCACACTGCAGCTGGAGCTTAGCAGGCCCTAGAAGAGTTAGTGGAAAGCTGTGGAAAGTAAAATTAAATTAAAAAAAACCCCTCATTAAATTGAGTGACTTATGCTGATGAAAATATACAAAGTGAAGCAGGAAAGCAAAAGGACATCAATAAGTTTGGCTGTTTATTTAATGTGGATTTATGGACTTCATTACAAAAAAATTGATTAACAATAACTTACTTCCAAAGAAAACTTGATGTGTACCAATAGTTAAAAGTTAAATCAAACATCTTGTAGTCTTCCGTTGCAGGATTCTAGCTCTATAAGCCTTTTGTCATGATTTAGCCCATTTTTTAAAAAGCACAATGAGTAGGAATTATAGTAGAAAATAGTATTAAAATATGAACATACACAGTATCTGACCCAATCACTACCATATTAAAGGCTGAATTAACCTACATCTTTGTGTTAAAACCACTGAACATATCCCATCATCAAATTACACGGGGTGGTCACAGATGTTAGCATTAAGTGGGGAAGCTCAAGCCCATCCAACTCAGCTCTCCATGCAGAGCAGCTATCATGCTATGTGACATGACGACGGGCGCCATCCCTCAGGGACACCTCCAAATCCTGGTCTGCAATACCTGGATCTCACCCTAATTGATAATCATGAAATAGCCCCTGTGCAGCTACCTCTGGGTGCTGGAACAAAACAGTCTCTTCAGTCCTATCACATGCTTGCTTTCCTTTATGCTTGATAATAGCCACAATCTCATTTTGCTAGTGTGCTTCTTTTGTCACTGTCCACTAGTGGCCATGAATTCTTCACGGGCAAAAGTCATGACTGCCTAACTTACTGCCATAGCCACAGTGCCTTCTTACCTAAGCTAGGAGTCATCACACCCTTGTTAAATTAACAACCACCACTTTTGAATCTCCATGCTCTTTTTATTCTAACTTGAAGGGAAACTAAATTAGGTGCATGAGGTCTTTTCTCAAAGGTAGAAGTGTCAGAGCCAACCCAGACCCAGTTCCATCTGACCATGAATCCCAAATTACAATGTTACATTTCATTCCTTTCCCCTCTACTTAAGATGAATAAAAGTATGGGTTTTAAATGTAAGTTTCAGTTTTCTGTATAACAGACTAACACTGCCTCTAGGACTTGCTGCTTTTTTAATTGAAGGGGCTATATAGGTCAGTATTTAAAAACATCACCTGTAATTATTCTTATGATTTCTTATTCCCCTCCTAATCCACAAATAGATCAAAGTTTAAACCAGTATGGGGTGGATAGGCTATACTTGCACCAGACATATTGTTAAGTTTTAAAACTTTTTTGTGAGCTAGTTGTTGAATTAAAAATTAAACTTACAAAATAATAAAATACACTAAAAGCAAAGCAAATTTTCATGGAAAACAGACAATCTTTTCAACAAACAGTACTGGCACAATTGATCATCTATGGGCAAAAACAGGAGCCATTGTTTTGAACTTTATACCACATAGAATGGATCACAGATATAAATATAAGTGTTAAACTATAAAATTTTTATAAGAAAACATTGGAGAAAATATTAAAGATCTAAACCTAGGTGAGAAGTTCTTAGATATGACACCAAAAGTATGATTTCTACTAGAAAAAAACATAATGAGTTATATTTCATCAAAATTTTAAAAAATTTGTGTCATGAAATCTTTCTAAGAGGATGCAAAGTGAAGTTATAGGATGAAAGGAAAAGTCTGATAGCTGCATCTGTCAAATTTTGATATTTAAATATAGAAAGAACTCTCAAAACTCAGCAGCAAAGATACATTTCACTTACAGGTGGGCAAGATGTACAAAGAGACATTGTACCAGGAGAGAGAGAGACAGCAAATAAGCACATGCAAAGATATCCAATATTTATAGCCAAATGTTATTCTTGTAAGGGCACTAATCCCTCTTGAGGTCCCACCCAGCTAAACCTAAGCTAGCAATAGCCTCATGGACAAATGTCATCACATTGGTGGTTAGGATTTGTATGCGTTTTGGACTCCTGTAGAGGAAATATTTTTATCAGGTCTTCCAGTATAATTTTTCCCAAATATGTATTCAACAACATCTCAATGGCTTCTGGAAAGGAGCCATATACAGAGTGTATCACAGTAATGACCCCTACCCAATCAGGGCTTGATGCATTGTACTGTTGACTGTTAAGAATCTGATGGAGAGTCAACAGGTAAAATATTAGCATTAGTCATGAGGAACCTATCCTGGTGTCCTGTTGCACAGCTGGGTGACTATATTTAACAATAACATATTATGTATTTCAAAACAGTCGTGGAGGCGGGATTTTAAATTCTCTCACCACAAAGAAAGGATACATGTTTGAGGGATGTATATGCTAATGACCTTGATTTACTCAGTACACTATCTGTAGATGTACTGAAGTATCATACTGTACATACCCCATAATTATCATGTGCAATCATGTCAACTGAAAGTAAAATAAAAAAGTAAGAACAAACAAAAGAACAGTTGATGAATAAAATGTAAATAATACAAATTTAAAAGTCTATCATGTTTACAGCTGTTACATCATTGAGAACGGTATAAATTTGGAAAGATGGATTTGTATTATTCAAAAAAATTGCTTGATTTTGTAAAAACTCTTATTACTGAGAAGTTAGTGAAGTTCTAACACAGGTATTTTTTTTTTCTCCTTTCATTTTCTTTTAAGTAAAGTAACCCTAAGCATCAATCATATCATGTTGGAGTTATAGTCACTCATCCTCAGCTCAGGCTGACTGCAGACATTTGGCTAAAATAAAAAGAAAAGCATTCTTCCAGAACTGATCAGCTGGATGGGATTTACCACAAAAAAAGAATTGCACATTATAATGTTATTTGTAAATTGTGTGCTACTGATCTTAGTAAAAGGTGCAAGATTTATGTGACCTGAAATCAGAGCTGCGTTACTTTTTATTATTAAAATTAATAATAAGCTTAACCGTGCAGTTACGCACATGTTAAGGAGGCTCAGTGTTCAAGCCTCGACCAGCACAACCCTGGTTCAGACACAGTTTTCTCTTCATTCTTACTTTGGTGGAGATATCACAGCGCTGCCCTTTTGAAGTGTTCATGTGAGTTTAACCACTTTTTGTTGTTGTTGTTGAGCCAGGTCTCCCTATGTGGTTCAGGCTGGCCTTGAACTCATGGCAATTCTCCTGCCTTAGCCTCCCAAGTGCTGGGATTTCAGGCCTTGAACTCATGGCAATTCTCCTGCCTTAGCCTCCCAAGTGCTGGGATTTCAGGCCTGAGCCACCATGCCTGGCTACCTGTAGGTTAGTTGTGTCTGCGTTTAGCTGTGTGTGTGTGTGTGTGTGTGTGTGTGTGTGTGTGTGTGTGGTACTGGGGATTGAATTCTACTGAGCTATCTCCCAGACCCTAAGGGTATTCTTTTTTCTTTTTTTCCATAATTTTATTGAGAGACAAATAGCAATGAGACACTTTCAAATCAAACTGGTATGACAGTTTCAATAATTAACACATTGCATACTCCCTTCCTAGTGGTTATTTGCTGTACAAGATG
>NDGM011093871.1:0-12860 GCA_002564305.1 Octomys mimax
CCAAGATAAAGCAAGACCTATATAACAAGAAATGTAACTTTTGTATCTGATAAGGTCACTCAAATCCCTTCAAGATTTATCCTGAAACCCTGTACTGCAGTTTGTAGATCCTTTGTGAGTGTCAGGCATGTGGATGAGTCATGGCTATTGCTTGACCAGTTTGCTCCCTGTGAAAGCCTGAGAGAATGTTTTCAAAATAGTATTTTAAAGGTAACTAAGCCTGGCAAGTGCAAGGTTCTGAGTTCAATCCCTGGTTCTGCCCCAAAAATAAATAAACAAAATAAAAGTACCTAAACACATATATTACAAAAAAATATTATGTGACACCTAGTCTCTTTAGTCTGCTCCCAGCACCCTGTTGGTTTAGGAGGGACTGCAAGAAGCTGGGGATGACCTACAAGAGGCTGTCCCAGTGGATCCACACCCTGTCCTTTGGGGACTCTATCTCTGATTGTAGATAAATGGACTCGCGAAGTTGCCCAGGTCTGCAATGTCTTCGCTACTTTGGAAAGCATTATCACCCCACTCCAGACATTTCAGTGTGGACTTCCGGTGCACAGGCCATGAAAGGTGCAGCAGGAAGTAGGTTCTGTTGCCCTTGGTGGTGAGCACTCAAGAGCTGAATCAGCTCCATTGCCAAAATAAAGGTTAGGTCCACCTTTGGTGCCCAGTGTTTGCAATCAGTCTCCAGGCAACCTTGGCCTCCAGGGCAGTGAGCCTGCTGGACTGAGAGCAGATATCTGCCATGCAACTGCTCTGCAATCTCCCTGGTGATCTCTGGAAGCCATGCCGTGAAGTCCTGGCTCCTGCTTCCTGAGCATTCTTTCTCAGCAAAAAGCAAGGCAGCCTTAAAAAGAGAGTGATTGGGAAAAAAGTCAAATGATTCCTACCCTTTGCTCTGGAGAAGGGGCCACTAATGAGTCTAATCTATCTACCTTGAAGATCCCCTGGCTGCCTGTGCCACCCCTTCACAGAGACAGCCCACATATGCCCCTTATTTGGATATCCATTCACTTACCTGCAGTTCCGTAAAACTCAGCTCTGTAGATTACATTTCAAATGATGGAGTGCTCCAAAATGCTCTGTGCGAACTGCACAGGTTTTGTAAATGTGAGAGAAGATTGTGGCTGGCATCTGTAGCTAAGAAGGCTCATTCCCAAGTGGTAAGTTTTCCTCTTTCAGCACAATGTTGTGCTTCTCCATGGTGGCCTGGCTGCTGACTACAAGTACATGATTAATGAGAAGTTCGGATGGGAAGTAATTTCTTGAAGAAATGTCAGGAGCGCTGTTCCCTCCACCTTGGACTAAAGTGGCAAGAAGGCTTTAGCTAACTTCCCAAATGCTTAGCATCTCTGTAATCTCTCAGCATCGATTTCATTCCACCTTAAACTCTGTGCCCTTCTTGACAAATCAGTTTCAATAAGAAATCAAGCTGGGTAGCCTGTGACATGATTGCCCACATAGAACAGCAGTGCCTTGGAGTCTCTGACCACTGAAGCTTCCAGACCATCTCAATAAAAGGCCTGCATTGCCCCATATTCTCAGTCTTCTCAAACCACTTTTCTATGAATATAACAAAGTAGATAAAAATTAACTCCACAGTAGGAGGGTTGGCTTCAGCAAATTTGCTTTCCTAAAAAGAAACAAATGAATCCCTGACAGATCCCTCAGCCATCCAGGGAAATTGAAGATTGTTTCTGGAATGTCTACAGTTGAAAATACCTGCAGATTCCCCAAGTCCATGTAGGTTCTGGGGATTATGTCATGAACACTGATTTGTGTCACCTTGAGCTCAGCTTGAGCGACCATGGTGTCTGTACCTCAGTGGGGAGGGATGTGTCCCTCATGCCTACCAGTACTTGACAGGACTTCTTGGAGCAGCTGGAATCTGTGGGGATAAATTGGGTGTTCACAGACCACACTATCATTGCAGTCCCACCATCTCTGGCAATATAGGTAAAGTATCCAGGTTCCCGCAATGTCAGAAAATGGGCTTCTTTATGAATAAATTCCAAGTTGCATCATGAACTTAGCATCCTCCCTTGGGTATCATTTAACAGGTATATATTTTTTTTAATCTGGTAGAGCTCTGGTATACTGTTGTGGCTATACCAGCTCAGGGCATAGATCAAGTCATTTCCGCTGAGCACACATCCTGCGATCAGAGGGAACTCAGTGGCACTGAGCAGCGTGGGAAAGGCTCTGCTAGCTTCTCGGTGTCATGAAGTGTAGGTGATAGATCAACTGATTGGGCCAAAGAGAAGATGAGTTCAGAGTGCAAATGGTTGTGCTAAACATCTTCCTGTGCTCAAGAAGCCACCAATCGAGTTTATCATTTAGTCTAATTAAGCACAATAAAGCAATGGTAGTAAAGATCAACATATTAAAGCATGCTTAGGGGTTCAGTTGAGCCTAGTGGTGCTCAGTAATG
The DNA here is from genome assembly GCA_002564305.1 of Octomys mimax. Lineage (NCBI taxonomy): Eukaryota > Metazoa > Chordata > Mammalia > Rodentia > Octodontidae > Octomys > Octomys mimax. Next base: position 2,432 of record NDGM011093871.1, read on the forward strand.
AACTTCGATGGTCAAGAGATCTAGGAACATGGAAAGAGATTATTGGAAATGCGACTGCCCATGGACAGTGGCTGTTCTATACACTGATTACCAAGAGGCATTCAAGAGCAAGGCCACTTTGCAGTGAAACTTTATTAAAAGGACTTCTTCCTTCAAATTCAAGAAGTGATTGAGAGGGCTGGGGAGATGGCTCAGTAGGATAAGCATTTGACTGGCAAATACAAGGATCTGAGTTCAATCCCCAGTTCCGCAAAANAAAAAAAAAAAAAAAAAAAAAAAGACCTATATAAGAAGCGATTGAGTTTTTCCATTTAGAGTAATAAGGAAGCTAAGTAGAGAAAGTGAAAGAGTCACAACATGACCTGTTTGGGTATTTTCATGAAGTTATCTCTGCCTTGCATAGTTGATGACAAAAGAAAAAGAACTATACATCTACTCTTAACTTTGTTAGCAAGAAAACAGTGTAGAAGTTTGAAAAATTGGTCATATTCAGTTTCCAGAAGATGCTACTTAACACGGCAGCTATAATAATGCCCCTGTGCTTGCCTAATCAGGCACTTAGTTCAATGAGCTATCTCACAAGTCCTAGTTTTTATGCTTCTTTAAGAAGACACAGTGGCATTTCTACAAAGGGAGCTCCTATTTGAGTGTGCATGATCCGAACATAGGGCCTCTTTCTGACTATTCAGTGGTTAACTCACAGGAATTCCCACACAGGTAGAAAATCACAGCTCCTTCTCTTTGGTGAGGCTAATGAATGGTTTCCATGCTCCCTTAACACAGTGCTTGTCTACCAGGACTACATCTGTCCATGGGAAACTTCTGACAACTCCTACAGATATTTTGGGAATCACATTTTAGGGAGGACGTTGCTGCTGCCATTTAGTGGATAGAGGTGAAAGATGCTGCTGAACATGCTACATCCTGTAGCAAAGAATCATCCAGCCCAACATGTGCAAGGTAAAGAAGCTGTCTCTTCAGGGTATGATGCATTTTTCTAGTAGACACTGGCCTTGCAGAGACAGAGCTTCATAAGCATCAGTCCTCATCCTGAAAACAGCCCGGATGGATGTGCTGTAAGAGCATAAGAGTAAAGAACAATGTTTGGGAAAACACAAGGATCAATACTAACCCTCCCACTGGCAAGTGTTACAACCCAGCCATCAAGGAGAAAGGAGACACAGGGATTGTTTAAGAAAGATGCCAGTTTTAGAGGAGCAGATCAGAATAAGCAGCTTATTGTAGCTCGAAGTTACCTGGCCTGTGAAGCCACTGGAGTAGCATTTCCTGAGTAAGACAATGACTGCCAGCATGTGGCAAACCATGGAAATGGAAGGTATCAAAACACCAAGGTGGAGAGTTGGTATTCCTCTTTAATGGAGCACCTGCTGAATTAGCAGGAAGGAGAAAAGACTACAACAAAAGGAAAGCATGTCACCTTAGCCCGTTCTGCATTTTGGGATGGAAAACATTCCTTCCAGGAGAAATTATAAAGTTAATCTCTAGCAAGAACTAGAAACTTGAAGAAGCAGCAGACTGTGGAATATTAAACTATGGAACGTCTACTGAGTCTGAAACAAGAGGAGACAAGGGCACTGCATAAGATCTAGCACTCAAAAGAAGACATTTTGTCATTCTCTTGAGCACCAATATCTCCACTTATGAAGTGGAGATTGTTGAAAGCCCTTTATTCAGAGTTCTTGCCGTGATACCAACCTTATACAACAGGGACTTGAGGGAGGCAGCACAAGAAGACCCTCCTTCCATTTCACATGATCTTGAAGAGCCCAGCTCTTGCAACACCCTGGAAAGCAAGACAGCATTTAGGATTCCCCTGTCAAACACTCTAAGCAACTTAGGATTCATTACTGCATGTATTTAATGTTTAAGAAATTTGAAACTGAACCTTGCAAAAAGGAAGATGGGGGAGTGGCAACCCAAACCCCACGGTAACAGGAGTGGGATGACAAATGTCCACCAACAGAAGACAGAGGAGCAAGCCGTTATCAATGAATGAGAAAGATACAAGATGATACGCAGTCGTCCGCTTGCCAAGAGCTCAGATATTAACTCTGAACCCCAACAACCTTCCCGTGAAATGTCCCCAGCAGCATCAGGAGGTCTGGGTAATTACCACATGGGATCAGGGGCTTGGAAGAAAACTTCAATCTCCTGTGGAAGTAGATAGGATGCATTTATGATTATCATACTGGCTTCTGGCCTCAGAGCTATAAAATCTGTGAACTTCAGTTTCGCCCAGTGATGGAAGGCAAATCCAATGAAAGGAGAAATGACAATCTATTACAGAGCAAAACAAAACTAAGCATAGCGATACATGCTTATAATCTCAGTATTGGGAGACTGAAGCAGGAGGATCTCAAGTTGGAGTCCAGTCTGGGCTTTTTTAGCTAGTTTCTGCCTTGAAGTCAAAGTAAAAACCAAAAAGGGCTAAGAATATTGCTCAATGTAAAGGCCTGGGATTCAGTCTCCACTATTAAAAAAAGAATAAAAATAGGGAGAGAAGGCAAAGTGGGAAGTGTAAAAGAGAGAGAGAGAGAGAGAGAGAGAGAGAGAGAGAGGAAGAAGAAGAAGAAACAGAGAAAGATGGAGTGAAAGGGATATGGGAATAGGGGAGATGGGAAGGGAGAAAAAGAGATGGGAAAGGAGAGGAGAAGAGAGGAGAGAAAGTGGGGAGGAGATGGGAAAGGATGAGAGAGAGCAGAAGGGAGGGGACAGGAGGGAGAGGAGAGCTGACCCATGATAAAATTGGTAAGTTTTCCTTTTTTAATGAATTAGAAAACTAAAACGGTGCATTATTCTGTTCAATAGTCTACATGAGTCCCACTGAGACTGGTGTACATCTTTCTTTGAAATATGAATTTCTCACTACGGCAGTACATAGAACATATGATACTTGGAGAGTTCCTATGTGAAACTATTCACCCCCAGTCTGCCAGCTCTCTGTCATGGAAGACAATGCAGCACCGTCCCTCCACTGCTTCTGATGAGGCCGAGGGTCTGCTGTGTGTGCCATGCCCAGCAGCACCCAACCCATGTGTCGGGTCCCAAACAACATGAGTGAGTTTAATTCTGCTGGGCTGTGCGAAGAAATTCATTTTCCTTCAAAGGTCTGGAGCCTGGGTGTTATTTCTAGAAGTTGGATTAGGTAGCTTTTATCAAGAATAAAGGGGGTGCTAGGCTAATCTTAGATGATTCTCTGGAGTCACAATACTTCCTCCTCCTTTGCTTATTTCAACAGAAAAAACTAGAGATAGCTCAGAGAAGAAGCCAGCCCTGACTTTGTCTAGTGCATGCCATAAGAAGATGAAAGCTCAGGTTCTGTTGGGTTGGAATTTCCAAAGCCTGGATCTGTGTCTCAGCATCCTTGAGTCTCCTCTTTTTTGCCCCTTTGCAGCATCTGCTCATGGAAGGTACAGCATGCATTAGGGGTAGGTTTTTTATTTATTTTGTTTTGTTTTAGGTTGGGTTTTTTTGTTTTGTTTTTTGGGTTTTTTTTGTTTTTTGTTTTTGCTATGTAGTTCAAGTTGTCCTGGACTCGGTATGTAGCATAGTATGTAGTTTCAAACTCACAGCACTCCTGCTTCAACCTCTCAAGTGCTAGGATTATACTCAGGTGTGTGCCTTCACACCTGGAGTTTTTCAATTTTGTTTTGTAACAATATGGAATATGAGGTGAAAGGATGGGATCCGGTAGAGTAGATCAACTCTTATCCAAATCCAAACTAGGGAAGTAATAAAAAGAGATGTGTTGTTACAGAGAGAGGACTCCAAGTCTCTGGAAAGGTCTAAAAGAGAAAAATTAAGTGAATTTTCATGACTTTAGATAACAGCTGGTCAAGAGATGATTTACTTCAATTGAAGGGTTTAGTATATCCCTGTAAGACTCTTCACACTGCAGTAATGTTATATGGCCTTTACAGTAATGTTTTATTAAAGTGAATGGTTTGTGAAGTTTCATCTACAAGCAAATTACATTCATATAAAAAACATGCATCGAAAGTGCTAAGTGCGGCCATATGGATAATTACATTAAATGCTAATGGATTAAATACTTTAAGAGAATGTCAAATAGATTGGGACATGAAGAGAAGCATTCTTCTCTGATAAGAGGGTCAGTCCAAGATCAAATAAAAATTCTAAGGAAGGGCAATAACCGAATGGGAACTCCTCAATAAACTCCAAACCAAAGAGCACTTCCTAGCCAAAGTACATCCAATTGCTTAATATTAAATATGAATTTGAGTTGTGACAATTTTTATATGATGAGGTAATTCATTGTCTTTTTAACATGAAACAGTCTTTCTTTACAGTAATACAAGTTAGATAAAAATCTCTCTAAATGTATTCTACTCTGAATACAACACATATGTTAGGGACATAACAATTAAAATGGGGGGACCCTGAAGGAAGATTTTGAACTGACTGTGGGTGAAGAAGGGCAGAAGTCCCCCCCTCCGCCACCTCTCGTGGTCTCGAGGTACTAAAGTGGCAGAAAATACCAGAACCAGAACAAAAGGGTTTTCTCTCCCTAACTGAAATATGGAAGGTTAGAAAACGTGGAATGTTTTCGAAAGAGCTGTCCCAAATCCAGCTTTTTTTCCAGCCCAATTGAAAAGACCTTCTAGAGAATTAACACATATTTTTCATTATTAAGAAAGTGAGTGGGGGCCAGCCAGATAGCTCAGTGAACGAAAGAGCCTGCTTAGGTAGAGCGCAGTGGCCAGGGTTAGATCCCTAGAGTGCCGCGCTGGCCCCGCCCCCGGGGCACGCTGAGACAGCTACTGCGACTGGGCGTGGTGGTGTGTGCCTGTAATCCCAGCTCTTGGGAGGATGAAAACAGGAGATCACTACAAGTCTGATCTACCTAATGAGACTCTGTAGACCCTGTACTAAATACAAAAGAAAGACAGAAAGAAAGAAAGAAGAAAGAAAGAAAGAAAGAAAGAAAGAGAGAGAGAGAGAAGGGGCTGGGGATATAGCTCAGCATTCTAAGCACCTGCACAGCAAGTGCAAGGACCAAGATTTGATCCCCAAAACCCTGGTACTGCATGTCATGTTGGCTGTGGAATTCCAGGTGGGCTAGCCACAGAAAACAGGGGTGGTGGTGCAGGCTTGTAGTACCAGCCCTGGAGAGGCTGAGGCAGGAGGACCACTACAAGTCCAAGCTGTGTGCTGAGACCTTGTACCAAATAAATGAATAAATGATTTTAAAAAAATTATAAGGAAAGAAAGAAAGAAGAAAGCAAATGAAGTTCTTTAGAACAAAAATAACCACAAATTCCAAAGTAGCTATAGAAGAAAATGGCAACCTGGGAGCAGATTCTAACAGACAGGCACAGAAATGTAGGACAAGTGAGAAATCAGTGCTGGGGAATACAGAAAGGGAGAGAAACGGAGCCCCAGCACTGAGCAGGAAGGCCAGGGAAAAAAAAGCTTTGGAAAGCTGAAGAAGTTTTAAGAGACAAAGGCCAGCAGTTGTCCAAGGCAGGAGAGTGAGTGGCAATGGTGAGCACACAGGACACCACACAGCCTGCACCAGCTCGGGCCTGAGCAGAGAACCGAAGCACAGATAATCCCACAAGAAGAAAACCCTTACTGTAACAAGCAACCACAAAATGGTTTAAGACGATGGAAATGGATTTTCGCAGCTCTGGAGACCAGAAATCCCAATCAAGATGTTGGCAGGTTTGGTTTCTTCTGAAAAGCGAATCCCTTCCACACCTCACTTCCTCCAGCTTTAGGTGGCTGAGAGCAAGCCTTTGCAGCCCTGTTTTGTTGATACATCACTCCAGTCTCTGCCTTTGTCTTCATAAAGGCCACTCCTCTTTATCTCAACTCTCCCTCTGCTGGCTCGGATGATGAGGGAGGGTATCCTTCACTGGAGTTACAGCCTGTCCCAAATCCCAATGATTTAATCTTAAAAGCCTTAATTGCATCTGAAAAGACCTTTATTCCAAATAACATCACATTCTGAGGTCCCAAGTGGACATGATTTTGGAGTGTGAGGAGAGGGAACTGGAGCAAGCTTCCTGAGAGTCTACATCAGCGTTTGCCAAATTTCAAGATGCAGGCAGACATTGTTAAGATGTGGGTGCTGATCTAGAAGATCTGGGGTGCAGCTGGAAATCTGCTGTGCTACAAGAGCTGGCGATGGGGATGTCACCATTGAGAGAATCGTGAGGACCAAAACATGAGTCTATAGTCTATAAATGTATGCAATTACTTGGCAGTGCTTAACATAACCCCCAATAAAGCCAAGATGGCCATGAATCATTTGGAAAAAATTCTAAGTGCTTAGAGGTGAAAAGTAAGAAAGAAAGAGAAATTAGGCGGCGGGGAAAATTGTTTCTCTGGAGTAAAAATCAAGTTAGGAGAAGATCCGCACATACTGTGCCCTCACTAGAAACTCAAATGACTAGATGAGCACAAAGTGCCACACACACGAGACTTATACACAAACTGTGAAAGCCCAGACCTTTGAGGCCAGGTTGGTGTAGGGAGAGACAAATGTTTATAAAACCCAATTTTTGATAATTTTCAAAACTTAGGAGCGGGGCAATATGAGGGCTTACTTTACTTAAACCAAGTAAATGAAATACAGGAGAGGTAGCAGCTGATGTCTGGGTAATGGGTGCTGAAGTCCCACAAAACTGGCCTTCTAGGATCTTAGAGATAGCACCTTGAGCATAGCCACAGACTAGAGGCTTTAATTTATGGGTCAGAAGAGGAGCAACCAAAAAAAAATTTGGATTTTGAAATAGTCAATTGAAAGAAGTAGTGGGCAGCATGGCTTGGATCTCACTGTTTTGAAATCAATATCCTGTCTCAATTACCAGGAGGGATATTGTTGCCACCTGCTCAACTTTTAGAGTTGGTTCAATAAGACCAAACTTGCAAAATAAATTCCTCTTTTTAAAATCAAGCACTTTTCACAGAAAGGGTTATGGGGTGGGCAATGAGGGGTTGGTTTTAGAAATGCTGACCTTGGGCACCCGGTTTGCTCTGACAATGCTGAACTGAGACTTGGGATCCTGAGTCAGTAACTGTTTAGGCCCCCTCCTTTATCCTTTTGTATTCTAGGACCATCTTACAACCAGGACTCCTTCCTGACTTAGGAGGACTCATGGGCGCCTCTTGGGTCACCTGTGACAGGGACAGGCAGACAACTACCATTGTTCCTTTCTAATGATTAGGTGAACTATCTGGGACCAATCCAAAGCAAACTCCTTGTTAATCAAGTTCTGGTTAAGATCCACCACTCCCATTGATGAATTTTGATTAGCTCTCAGCCTACATCAGCCAACAGTCCCACTTTGATGGCTCCTCCCAAACTCTGCTCTGACCTCAGGGAGAAGCATTTATGATCTGCTGACCAGTTACCACCTTCCTTTCCTTCGTTGTCAACCTCTTTTCTTATCCCTATAGAGCAATTTTCTGGCTGAAATTTGAGGTACTTGTATATTTCATAATCAGAGCATTCTCCCTATTGTAGGAGTAACCCTTTAATTGTTGTAGCCCCACTCTGCCATAGCCCTTTTGGATAGCATCTATGTTTACCCAAGTATGGATTTGATTTGTATTTGGCAATAGGAGCATCATGTGGTGGGCTGTTGTTTGTCAAATGGCTTTGAACTATTAAAACAGAAGTCTTTCCTCTCCTAAGTACCTGAAATTAACCTAAGGTCTTACCCCATGGACCTGCTTAGGCTATGGCAGGCACAACCCTGGCCAAACTTTGACTTTCAGGGCCTCAGCAGAAAAAGCATCTTAAAGGAATGTTGGAACTTTTGTTTCAGTTCTAATGGCTACAGTTTTATGATTAACTGGATTTTTCTGACTGGTAATATTAAATTTTGGCCTGAATCTGTTACCTTGGCTCACATCAATAAGCTCTGCTGTTCTCTGACTATTCAGGGGGCATATGTCTAAGTGTGTGCATGTGCATATGTGATAGCTCAAGTGTCTTTGTTGTTCTAGACAAAACATTCAGTTTTCCTTCTTCTTGTCTAGGGCTTCAGTTACAATTTGCTTTCTTTGGCTTCCTTGCCTCATGACCAAGTGCTGTGTCTGCTGATAAGGGTATGGAGGTGTGTACTGTTGAGGTGGATCTGTAGTGCCACCTACGTGATTACCAAGTGTGCAGAGAGATGTGCTCTTTGGTGTCTGAGGCGTTTCTGCTTCTTTTGCTTTCTTTTGGCCCAGCCCTGTTCACGGAGTGTCTACATGCATTTCAGTGTTCAAGTCAAAATCTTGTATCATGACATGAAAATGCCGAGTAATTTTTAAATATAGGCTTTTAAATTTCTCTTTCATTTATTTTTAAAACAAAGGAAATCTCTGGCTAACAATACCGTAATCTGGGTCATAATCTGTCTGGACCACAGAACAGAAGACAGTAGACATTCCCCACAAGGCCAAGGTTGGGACTCTGCCCACGTCTGCCCTCTGTTGGCTCCCATGGCCCCTGAGGTACAACCATGTATGATTGCTGACCTGGACCAGGCACTTATTTATTCATGGGAAAGTTGAGACTCAGACAAGTTTTTTGTCCTTGACCATGAAGATGGCTGGCTCACAGACATGGCTTCATCTGTGACCGTGAAGCTGGGGTTCTTGGTCTCAGGTCCTCCCCACAAGTTCTACTTCCTTTCCTCCAGGAATCAACTCCCTGTCCTCATCTCACCCACTTGGGACCGAATCCTTCACCAGAAAGCCACTGTGCGTCCAAGTGCATCTTGTTTTGTGGGGGTCTCTGATACAAGTGGCCTTTGGAACAAATTATTTAGGAAGGAAGGCATAAGGAAAAGAAGGAAAAAATTCAATCATCTTAAAAATGGGCTGAAAGCAATATAAATTCAACTGTTTATGACTCACAAACATTTTTAAAATGCAACTCACAGAAATGTGATAGTGAATGTTTGCTGTCTGTTGACTGACAATACACATTCTTTATTTTAGGGTCAGACTTCAGTCAGTTTTAAAATTTGATTTGCTTTTTTTTTTAAAAAAAAACATCCTATTTTAAAATTATTGGCATCTCACTGAAAAATACCAGAGCAAAGATATGTAAAAATTTAAATACAAAGTTAAGCTCCAATCTACATCATTAGTAATTTACCCTGCAGGCCACCATTAGTTGGTAGCAAAACATACATCACTGCCAGTACCTTATGAAGTGAAGAAGAGGCACAGAATTTTTTCAGACCACTGGATTAAAGAAATCTATCAGACTGATTTAGTGCTATGTCCAAGAGAGACCCGAAGCCCTAAGTATTTAAGCTTAATATATTTGACTTAAATATACCAGTTGTACAACATAGTCACTCTCACATTCAGTTCTGCTTCCAAAACCCAAAGGTAGAAGAAGCATATTATTCACCAGACTCTCCATGAGCTCCCAGTGCTTCACCTTTTCTTCATGGTTAGTTTGGGACAATGTGAGCAGTGTTGGCCAAAGAGCCCTGACAGGAAATGGCCAGTGTCTCTTCTGATCTGAGGCAATGCACAGCAAGGAATAGTTTCCATATCTTCCCTCCATGGGTGCTGTGAAAGGTGAAAAACAAAAAGGTAAAGTGTCGCTTTCCTCACACTGTAGCTACACAACACAAGGAAAAGTGGTTGACTTTGTCTCAGAATTATAGTCACTGTTCAGTTGACTCCGCGGCAAAGTTGTGTGGAGGAAGGCCAGGAGGAGAGAGCTCTCTCATTACAGGTCTAGAAAGTAGAGTGGGAAGGAAGGAGAAGGGGAGAGAGATGCATCCTTCCTTCTGGGCCACCCTCCTGTGGGCCTGTGCCTCCTGACTAGGCCTCACGTCCTAATAGCAAGTCAGCTCTACCACAGCTGTGGTCCAATTCTGTTACAAAGGCTCCCCCATGAGTGCACGAGAACTCCAGTTGACATTTTTGATCTAAATTATAAAAGGCAAAAAACTATAAACATGATAGGATTATTAATGTTCACTTTGATCCTTTGACTAATGAAGTATTTGCCAGATTCCTCCGCTGTAAAACTACTCCTTTTCTCTCGTTACATAGTTAGCACTTTGAGAGGAAGTCATTGTGTGGACCTCATATTTGAGGACTCGGACATCATGTTCCTCAGAAGATGGGAGTAACCACAGAAATGACTTGCAAATCTTCTAGATAGATTGGTCTATTCTGCCTTGGTTATTTATTCATTAAGTCATGGATTTATAGAAGAATAGATTCATGGTTGTTTTATATTTTGGGCTATACTCTAATACCATTTCTTTTTTCTTCTTTTTTCCTCTCTAATTTTTCTAACTGGCCGTTAAGAACTCTTGGGGCCTAGGGAGACAGCTTGGGGCCTGGGGAGATAGCTCAATGGCATAAGCACCTGCCTGGAAAGTGCAAGGTCTTGAGTTCAATTCCCAACACCCCTCTGCCA